>JAFIDM010004315.1:67707733-67744145 GCA_023159025.1 Thereuonema tuberculata
CAGAAGATAAAGATAATTCAGTGAACCATTACTAATCAGACAAAAATAATGATCTTTTTCCATATTTTCTTCTTTAGTTTTTTATTCATAACTACACTTTTTTTTCTAGATTTGTAGGCAACGGATCCAACAAGATTACAGCCGTTCAATTCAGGACCACCATATGGCTTGCAAAGTAATAGCTCACCCTTGTTGTATCGGTATTTTAGGAGAATGTCGCATTACCACACTTGATTACTGTGATTTTGTTAAAGGCTTCTTCCATGAAGAGGCTTTTCTTTGTTCTCAGGTAATTAGTAAATGTTTAACATTTTTTATAGAAAAATTCCTAAAAATTGTAAGAGAAAAACCTAAACATGAAACTTTTGTGAATTAAAGGTTTTGTAAATGTTGTGGTGGCTTTTTTTTTTTTTTTTTTCACGTCTTCAATTTTTCTTAGTGATCATTCCATTTCATTTTGTGATTTTTCATTTTCATTGTGTTGGTCTTCATTGTACATTTTAGAATAATGCCTACAGGGAATATAATCTACTGTAATGTGTTCAACTTCAAGTCTTAGAATGTTTTCTTACTGAAATCAATTTTATTGCTACCTTTAAAAATAGTAGTAATGCCTTATTTGTATCTATATATGGCATCTACATCATATTCTTTCTATATTGCTGAAGATACAGAGGAATTGTAGCAAATTGTTTTTTTCTTCTATAGCTAATCCTTATTTTGATCACTAATTGCCTTCAAAACAATTAATGATCAAAATAATAATAATTTTTAATGTGCAATTATTATGATTGCTATTTATTTTTTAGTAAAGGTATTGCATAACTTCTCAATTTCTACCTTTAAAATCCCTTCAAAATAATTTGAAAATAATGTACTTCTTGTACGTAAGATACATTTGATACATCTGGAAAAAAAATCATAACCTGTGGGTTTGTATATTTTCTTTTTTTATGTAGTGGTTTCTTCTGTTTTTTTATAATTATTAGTAAATCAATTGACTTTCTTTTTTAAATTCTCCATTTCATTTGTGAGCTGGATACTGTTGCTTAATTGGATTGGGATAGCTTCCTTCCTTTCCTTCCAAAATGTGTAGAATAGGCTCATTTTCTTTCTTTTTTTTCTTTGGTTGGATGTTTGGTTGAAGGGAGCTTGGTGCTCCAATCTGTCCAGCCCCAAAATAAAATCCTAGATATGCACCTGATTCATGTAATTTAAGCTTTTGTATATTTTATTCTTTTTTTTTTTTTTTTCCTTTTTAAAAAAAAATAGCAAAAGAATCATCAATACACAGTGGGATTTAGATTATCTGTCTGGGTACTCGACCGAGACCATGATGGATAATAGAAACATTACACTTGCATTAGAACAGGTCCTTTAACTTGTTTATTTTATTATATAATACATAACCTAATGAAATTTAATTAAACTATAATATATACTTTTTTTTTCAGGCTCATCAAAAAATCATATTGAAATTAACATATAGACCTATTATGACATAGCGGGTTTAAGTAGCTGTTAACAAAAACTGATGGACAGTAAAAAGGGTGGTAGATAATCAAAGTTCTTCTGTACCTTGAATACATACCAGTTTCATCATGAAACTTATTAAAGAAAATCTTTGTCATTTAATCTCATAACTGCATCTGTTAAACAGCTCAATTATAGGGGAAATAATAGTAACCCACCTTCTTTTCATCAGCTTTGAAAATTTGATGATCTAAATAAATTCTACTGAGTTTACATAAAGTTATTAGAAATTTTAACTTACAAATTTAGATCACAGATCTCAGGAGAAAGAAACCAATTTATTTCATCAATGGTTTGGCTGGATGTGATCTGCTATGAACCACTGTAGATCAGGCTGATTCAAATAGGGAACAATGTCTTGCAAATATTGTAGGAAAGAATGTACATTTACAGTAAGATTTCCACAACTATGAAATACCTCTATGCCATTTATAGCCATTTCAAATTTTATTAAATTTGGAAGTCAATTGTGTAACTTTTAATTATATTTTCACAATATATTTGACATCAAAAAATTACACAACAGAAAATGACTTTTTCAGTTAATGGTAATAATCAGTGTTTTAAATTACATCTTTAATACACAAGTTGATTATACAGAAGTTACATTTAATGATTTCTTAGAACTAAAAGTTCCTTCAGTTCTTTAAAGTCATTTTCAAATTTCATACAACTACAAACGAATCTATTGTTCTGCTTTTTCAAGTTCTGAATTTTGCAAAATAAAATAATAACAAGGTGTAATAATAGTAGCAACAATGTAGATACACTGAAGTCATCAACGATCTTAATGGCCTAATAATAACAAATAATAATTCACATTCCTCAACAAAAAACAAACATTGAAAAGTCTTCAAAAATTCAAATAAAACAAAAATAAATGTATAAAATAATACATTTATTAAAATAAACATCTAAATTTTTGAAAAATAACTCTTTATTGTGTAAGCCTCTATTATATGCCTGGTATTCTTATCCGTAATTTAGAATAGACTTTAAAGAAGAAATATATTTAATATATGAAAAAGAGATTTTTGATAGTAATAATGCTGTTGCTATTTTATTACTTATTAGGTATCCTGCTTGAATGATGTTTGTGGGATGATTAAATTCCATAATCCAGAAGCTCCTGATCAGATTTATCGGCTCTGGACTTCATTATTCTTGCATGCAGGGTAAGACTTGTTTCAATGTAATTTAATTAAGAAATGCTTTGATAGGTTTGTTTTTTTTCTTAATTCACTGACTGATTGTTTCTTTGCAGACTCCTGCATTTGGTCCTTACTGTGATGGTTCAATACTTCCTTATGAGAGATCTTGAGAAGTTAGCAGGGCCATTACGGATAGGGATTATTTATATCATGAGTGGGATTGCTGGAAATCTTGCCAGTGCCATTTTTGTTCCCTATAGGGCCGAGGTGAGTGACCTTAATATTAGAGTTTGCTTTTAATTTATTATTATTATTATTAGGTTTCATTTCTTGGGTTTCACCAGCAAAGACAATATGGCAGGTCAAGGATCAAAGCACATATTGCTAAGTGTAAAAGTGTGCAAGAGGGATGAGGGATGTGTGGTTGTTTCAATGAATATAATTTCTATTCGTGTTGTACCACAGTCTTCTGGACTTGTGCATAAGTGTTTTTGTGAAGTCCTAAGGAGCTGAGGCTGTGGTGCAATGTGTTAGGCACCAGACCAGAGGCAGACAGGACGATGGGTACAACACATACTCGCTTCTGCAGCTCATATGCTAGGTCAGTGTATTTACTGATCTTGTCTGCGTGTGTTTTCTGCATGTTCTTGCTGACAGGCACTGCAATAACAATGAGATAGGTCTGTTTGTTGACCTTATCAACAAGTATGATGTCAGGTTTGTTGTGGTATATGGGTTTGTCTGCTTGAATGGGCGCAGTCCCAGTACAGCTATGTGTGAGTAACTTTAACACCATTTTATTATTATTATCAAATAAAAATCACAACCTAGTTAACTTTATTCTGCAAATATGTGTATAATATTTAAATTCCCAAGAGTTCCTCAAAATTCTGAGTTTTTTTCCAAAACAACAGAAACAAATTATGTAATTTAGATGAAATTATTACATTTAATTATTTTTAACAGGAAATTTATGAGCATCCAAGAACAGGGTGTCTACAGAATCAGGGAATTATCAGGGAATTTTGTTATTCTGGAAAAAATCAGGGAATTATCAGGGAATTTTGCAATTATTACTTAAAATCAGGGAAATTTATGATCTTTTGCCAAGCGCGAGCTTTTTATCTTAAGGGAGCATTCAAGGTCACGCGTCACGTCGATCCCCTCTTTCCCGCCGGCCGGTCTAATGGTGTTGAATAGTGACGTCATATCCTGTACTACAGCGGTCGGCAACCCGCGGCCCATGAAGCGTTTTGGTGCGGCCCGCGGGGCGTGTTGGAATTTTTTTTTTTTTTTTGGTTGTCAAAGTAAGATTTTCCTTTTTTTTTTTGGTTGTCAAAGTAAGATTTTCCCTTTTTTTTTTTTTGGTTGTTAAAATTTGGCTTAAGTGCGGCCCGCAGTAATCCCCACATAACATATTTGGCCCTTTTACAACAAAAGGTTGCCGACCACTGCTGTACTATATTCCCGCCACTGAAACTGAAACTTACTACGAGGAATATTAGATATTGGTGTACAAAGACAAATGAAGTAAAAACAAGATATTTGAACTCAACCTTTCTTGGACGCACTCGTGCAACTGATTTGGTGAATTCGTTTGTTGAGGCTACTAAACCTCTAGATTTGAAGAAACTTCTACAAATCTCGATGGATGGGCCTAACTTAAATCAAAAGTTTTTTAAAGAACTTTCGTGCTCTTTAAAGGAAACTAAGAAAGATGCTGAAGTACTGAATATTGGCTCATGTGGACTACATGCATTGAACATAGCTTTCAAAACAGGAGTGTCAGTTACGAACTGGAAGATTATGGAGTTTCATTGAGCTTTATATTACTTGTTCAAAGACTCCCCAGCAAGAAGAACATTATTTACGGAATATACAAATTCACAAATATTTCCAAAAAAGTTTTGCTTTGTTAGGTTGGTTGAGAACACTGGTGTAACAGAACGATCATTGCAGCTTATCCCATTGCTAAGGAAGTTTATAGAAGAAATAGAGAAGGACAAAATGGCTCCAAATTCAAAAAGTTATAAGGAAGTTAAAAGTGCTATTTATGATTCTCTCTTACCAGCAAAGCTTGCTTTTTTTCATTTAGTTGCTTCCGATTTTGCTTAAGGGTGTACCAAACAGATGCTACCTTAATACCATTTCTTTATTCTGACCTAAGTAATTTGTCACTAAAATTCATGCAGCGCTTTCTTAAAAAAGAGGCATTAAGCAAAAATATTACAAGCATAGACGTGGAGGACAAATCAAATTTTCTGCCAGTTAAACAAATAGATATTGGTTTATCTGCTCAAAGCAATTTGAAAAAGGCGAAAGTATCTGATTTGCAAATAGCTGAATTTAAAGTTGACTGTAGACGCATATTGATTCAATGTTTACTGAAACTCCAAAGTTAATCTCCCCTTATTTACAAGCTGACTAAAGCAGTGTCCTGTTTTGACCCTAAAATAGCAATAAATGAAGATATATTTTCATGTAGATTATCAAGTCTGTTGGTAATTCTTTCTGAAAAAAACTGGATATCATGCACTTTAGCTGAGAAAGCTAAGAATCAATTAAAACAAATATGTTCACAGCCAGAAAATATCTCAAAGTTAAAGATGTATAAAAGATCGACTGCACGTATTGATAATTTCTAGTGTAGTTTGATATCTGCTGAAGAAAATGGAGCACCTGTAGCTATGACAGTGATACAGTTAGTCATGGTATTGTCGCATGGCAATGCAAGCTTAGAAAAAGGTTTTTCTATAAACAAAGATACTTTAGAGCAGAATATCAAAGAAGAAACTATCATTGCCAGAAGATCCATTTATCATAGTGTATTGTCTAAAGGTGGCATAAATAACATTGAAATTACTAAGAAGATGGTCCTTGATGTAAGAAATGCAAGAGCTAAGTATTCCGAGGCAATGGAACAAAAAAAGAAAGAAAAATCAAGAATTGGCAGTAGCTGTTAAAAGAAAAAGAGAGACTGAACTTGAACTGAAAAGGCTTAATGACAAAAAAATTAAAATCTTAGAAGCAGCACAAAAGGAATCTGAAATGATTGAAAATGAAATTGCTGCGATAAAGCTTTCAAAAATTTAAATAACCAGTATCATGCTGTACATTACAAGGAATCTTGAATTCCGTTGAGTTTAATTTTGTGTATATTGTTGCAATAAATCTTTTAAAAGGTAAGATATTGTAAACTCATTAATTTATAATTTTTTATTTCTCTCTTCTTTTTTTAAGTATTTCATCATTACTGTTTTTATAGAATTTTTTGCTTATTCTTTTATTATACTTAGATAAAATAGTAAATAGTTACCAAGTAGTTAAAATCAGGGAATTTTTCTCTTATGATCAGGGAATTTTTAAGAAATTGTTCGTGAAATCAGGGAAAAATCAGGGAATTTTTTTATTCAGATTTTGTAGACACCCTGAAGAATCATTGTGATCATTTTCTTATGTGGATTTCGAAAAGTAGTGTCGCAAAGAATTCAATAATAATCAGCCAGGAGAATCATTTAGCCAAGTCTAACAACTAAGAATTTTAGACAAGTCATGAAGAACTTTAACAACATAACATAATAATTAAACCATTCATAAATAAATCACTTTTGTATCACACTGATTTACAGTCAAATTGCTTTAGAAACCAAATTAACTAATATTAATACAGTGCACTCTCGATTATCCGGGTTAATCACCTGAAAGGGTTGTAAGGACAATAGAAAAACACGGATAATCCGAAAACTCCGTTTTAATAAAGACAAAAATCAACATCAGTACAAAAATATAAAAATTATTTACATTTGCTTGCTGTATAACATGAAACTAGGAATTTTCCTTTTAACTTTTACTGCTTAAAAAAATCTGTAATGCGTCTTTGCTTCTGCTGTTTGTTCATTTCTTGTCGTATATCGACACATATTTTACGAACCGCAGTAATGTCACCATAATCAAATCCTCGTTGTCCCATATAATCCAAAAAAGTTTCCACAGATTGTAGAGCAGCAGAATGAGAAATTGTATTTCCCTCATTTAGTACATCTTCTCCATGAATACTATCATCACTATTAGATTTAACAACACAGTTAGTAACGATGTCTTCATCTGTCAAATACTGGAAGTCAGGCTCACTTTCAAACCAATCTTCTAAATTTTCTTCATCAAGATTTTCGAAACCTTTGAATTCTTTCCTTGTTCAAGAATACTGTTATCATATTCTTCTTGAATATCTCTCGTGAAGGTAATGAGGTTTTCTTTGTTCTTTTTTATATCACGTATAATTTGTACTCCAATTTAATAATCCTTTGCTAATTTGTAGCTGATTCTCCATTATCAAGTTTTTGAAGGATTTCTAATTTTTGTTTAACATTTAAAACATTTCTTTTTCGTTTCACACCACTCATTTTTACCAGTAAAAAATTTCACGCTACTAACTGACGATAAACAAGACGCAAAAACTAAAAGAACACATGCGAAAGTGAGAGAGGACAGCTGAAAGGCTATTGCGCAAACAATATTCTGATCCCTCCCATTCCCTTCAACCCTACCCAGTCAAACAGGTTCCAGAGCTTTCGATTTGACTTCTTTGCACTTCACAATACTATCAGCTAAACTGGACAAGATTCTAATTCACATCAACATCGATTTTACATGCAAGATAAGTGTGAAAATGTTTCTCTTTAAATTTTTTTTGTGAGTCCGGAATGAGCACGGATAATCCGCACATGGATAATGGGGAGTGCATTGTACTTTAAAGAGTTCTGAACATGAATCTCATAAAATAGCTTCAAACAATAATCTGAAAGGTAGACACCCTCAGACACAAAATGGAGTTTCCTTGAATATCTAGGAATTTGAAAACTTCTTGTTTAAATTTTTACTTCCTTGAAAATTTTCATTTTAAATAAATAAATTAAAAATTCAAAAGGAAATTTGAAACTAAAGAACTTTCAATTCATGATGTAGACAGTGACCCTCAATGACTAAAACAAGAAAATAAAAAACAAGAACAAAATGTGGAATATAAATCCTTGGACAGCAGCACTGCAGCTACCTCAAAAAACTTATTTGACCACAAAAAAGAAAAAAAAATAATAAGTAAATAAATAACAAACTCTTTAATCCCAGAGTATCAGCTCGACTCAAAAAGACATTCTTATTTGAATTAAAGAATTTTCAATTTCAAGAAAATTTCAAGGTAAAGCCAATCAATTTAAATCGGCATTTGTAAAATTCAGCCAAAGATAAGGCAACAGATACATGCTTATACATTTGAACTAATAGTTAATTCAAATAGTTAACAATGGAATACATTGAGCATGTGCTAAAAAATTCTCCATGCATGTATTAGGTGCATCTCCGCTCAGCTTAGTAAATTAATGCTATTTGTAGGTACTTATGTTATTTGAAGTTTTACTGTTTATGGAACACTTGGCCATGCTGGCATGGTCTAGTGGATTAGACGGTGGTCTTCCATGAGGCCAATATATCGGCACCTGGGTTCAAATCCCGATGTCGGCTTGGATATTTACTTTCTTTCCTGTATCTTTCTGCTTTTTCTGTCCTCTTTCTCTTCTCCTTGCATCATCCCACCTGTCGCGTGGTCAGTAAGGGTGATTACGACCAGATTCCCCTAAGTTGTTGGGGAAGCCTTTGTCCAGCCTTGGACTGAAACAAGAGGTTAGTAAATAAATAAAAAAAAAAATGTAACACTTGAGCCTTGTCTGCTAACAGGTGATTTTCTTTTGTACATTGAAAGCATAAACATTTGTTATATGTTTGAAATGAAAGCAGATTGGTGGAATTGAATTCATTGAGGATTTTTATAGATGGCACATTGCATCCCCCCAACCTCCTCCAACAGACACACATACAAAACTATACAGGCAAGATTTCTAAGTAAATAGCATCTCATGCATTGTACAAGCCATTACAGGACATGTATTACGATTAAATGTCATCTTTCAATTTGACCTTTAATGACTGTTGTTGAAAAAAAACATAAACAAAACCAAGATACACCTGCAGTATTATTTCCTCTTGTCTCTAAACACTTGTTTTCCTCGTCTTCTTTCCACAAATTGGACATGTTTTAAATTGTAACAAAGTACATTTCCTGAAAAGATGAGTATTTAAAAACATAGTTACTATATTTTAGTAAATTGCTATGTTTTATTTATTTTTTATTGACTTTTAAATCTTAAGATTTTAATGATAATTTTAAAACATTTAAAGTATTGTGTTATTAAGAAGAGCTGCTGAAGACAAGGTAACATAACTTAAATCTTTTATAAGGAACTTTTACAAATTTTTATTGGTAATTTCCTTTGAATGTTCTTGTTTTGACCGTTTATGCTATTAATCTGCTTACTTAATGATTTTACTTTTAAATGTGAACGCACCAAATATATTTATTGTTAAAAGTTTTAAGGACATTATTGTGAAGATCATCCTTTTAATGTAAATGGTAAGAATGTTTATTTACATTAGAAATTTGAAGCAGTCGTGCTATTTGAATTTTTTTGCTTATTATTACTTCACTTCTCATAAAAAAATAAAATTTTTTGGAAATGTCTTGAACTTTTAAGTCGTTGTTATTAATTTGATGCTAATACCTTATCTTATTGATTTTTTTATAATTGGACATTTCTATTTTTTTTTTCTATGGACACAGTAAGCAAAGCTAAAGTAAAAAAATAAGTTTGCTCTAATAGTAACCTTTAAAATGCCCTGAAGGGAAAAACAAATTAGAACACAAAAAAAAACTAACTTCTTTCCAACTCAAGCTTAAGTTAAAATCTGTCTTTCAATCAATGTATGATCAAAGTAAACTATTTACTTTATAAAGCTAAAAACTTTAAAATGGTAAGTTTGTTATTAAGGGGAGGTGTGCGTGTGTGTGTGGGGGGGAGTTGGCATTTTAGATGTATATGAGAGCTTTAAACAGTTTTTTTCCAGCTTTGTTTTGTATCTTACATATTTGTTGTTGACTGCTAAGTGTGGAATGAATGCTAATTTTTCTCTTTCTTTTGTAGGTTGGCCCAGCAGGTTCACAGTTCGGATTACTTGCTTGCCTTTTTGTGGAAGTGATTCACTCGTGGCATATTTTAAAGGATCCCTGTGCTGCTCTTTTAAGACTTGTGGGTGTAGTAGTCGTACTCGTATTGTTAGGGCTGTTGCCTTGGATCGATAATTACTCTCATGTTGTAGGATTTCTGTTTGGATTTCTTCTTTCGTACGCTCTACTTCCATTTGTATCATTTGGTAAATACGATCGTCGAAGGAAGATCACTTTGATTTGGGTCTGTTTGCTTCTTGTGATTCTCCTTTTCATTGGCCTCATCCTCCTGTTTTATATCTTCCCAATTTATAAGTGTGAATTTTGCAAATATTTCAACTGCATTCCTCTGACTCGTAACTTCTGTGCCAATCAAGACATCAACATTACAAGAGGGAGCCTCTGACGCACACTCGCTCCCTTGCGGAGCAGACTATTCACAATGAATGCCTTTCTTCTGTGCCACAAACAGATGATCAGACACATTTCACAGATTAAACTGGTCAAATGAAAACAAAAATGTGTGAAATACAGTTTTAGGACTCATCAAAATAAAATCCATGCAAACAAATAAAGTCGATTCCATAATGCAAGCTATTCCTTGACAGTATTGAGAACTTTTATAAAAAACAGACCAGATTATTTGTATATACCCACCATAACTGATTTTTCCATTCGGTGTTAGAAATCTAGCATTTTTATGGTACTCCTTCTCTGAAGGAATTTTTTAAAACCTGGTTGATTCCTCCTGGGCTTTATTTTTAATTCAAATCTGAAAGTGTGTCATTCAAACAGAAAATAATAATAAAAATGTGAAATTGTATAGAACACTTTAGTCTAGGGATTTGTTTTTATTTCTACTAGGATTTAAAGGTTATTTAAATGAACATTTCCTGTATGAAGAAAGAAAGTTGTAATAATAACATTATTAACATTTTTAATTCAGAAAATATTCTTATTTTTTTTTTCTTGTATTATTTAATACTGAAACATTAATTGTGCTCTCTGGAGTATTTATTGTAAATATTATTATTGATTTGATAAGAAACTGATTAATTTCTGATTACTGGAATATCTTGTACATCAACTGTAACGCCAATTACGATTGCATTCTTGAAATATTTTTTCAACCTTAAAAAAATAATGGCTGAATCCTTTCTTACACATCTCTTAATATCTGGATATGTTGCTTGCTCAGATTGTCCCAATTATAATTACTGGATCCACAAATAATCTTAATTTGTACTGGTGCTAACTTGAAAATGCTTGAATTTTTAAAAAAATTACATCAGTATTGAAAAGTCCTTGAACTATCATTGGCAGATAATGAATAATTCTGGATCTCCTATTTTTTTTCTTTCTTTTTTCCTAATAAGAAGTAAATTCGAATAAAGCTATTTTTGCTTTCTTCAAGCTTGTATTCGTATCTTTAGCTAATATAATCATGAATTGGTGTTGTTTTACTAAACAATTGGCTTGCCGTAGTAGGCAGGACTAAATTCAGAAATGAAACTTATGGTCTAAAAAAAAACGTAAGGTTTAGAGTTCATTTGACTGTAATTCTGTTTAACCTTAATATAAAGAAATCTTTGACATTCACTGCTTGAAAGCACTTGAAAAAAAATCATTGAAAATAATGTTTATAAGTGGTAGAAACCCTTCTGGCCATTTTATTAATTTATGTAATCACTAAAAGAAAGACTTCCTCCTGGAAGATCAGCTCCAGTCTTTATTTTGTGCCTTTTATAACTGAATAACAGACTGAAAGTTTTTGATAATCAATAAACCGTACACATTAGTGATTGAAGTAATTACAAACTCAATAAAAAGGCACTGGAAATGTGTAACTATATTCAAGAAAATGAAATAAAAAAACAAATTAAACTGTATCGTTTAGAATTTTTGAAGATCAGTTAGATTGTGATTCCGAAGTAAGATTGCTTAACAAAAATGTAATTAATATCTTCCCATAAAAAAATATTTTCTTATTGAAAAATGAATGGATTTTTTTTGGGTTTCAAGGGCAGTCTTTTAATATTATTTCGTCATTTGATATAAGATAGTAACAACTAGTTTTATCTGTTTATGATCTTTTGTTTATTGGAAATAAGTCATAAACACAGAAATGTAAACCTCATTAGTATCTTTTGACATCTTTAACAGTGATCTTTGTTGTTGTATCTTAATATTGAATGAATAACGATCTTCAATAGCATGAACAATACACTAACACAGCAGTCATTACATTCATATACATTCTCCCTGGATGGGACATGTTAACAAATATTAACAATTCCCAATAGGCTTTATAAAACAGTAATTAAATAAAATAGTAAAAAAAAAAATATATATAGTTAAATTATATATTTACACTGTAAGGTGATATATTTCAATTTGATATTACTAAATAGAATTGAGGCAATTTTGAAACAGAGCAGTAAGTTCTGCTTCTTGTTTTTATTTTCATGATATTGAAAATGAATATTTTTTTTAATGAAGTACAATAGCTATAAAATTAAAATGACTTCATATTTTCATCAGCTTGTTTAGTATGGCTCCAGTTACTTTGATAAATAGCTGCAAAGTTTATCACCTTTTTCATAAAATAGTATTTACAGTAGCTAAAGGATCCTTCAGGAAAGCATTAACATGTGACATAATTTTAATGTGCTAATAACAAAGCACCATTTCCGGAAGTTTATGGAATGTTGGAATAATTTCAATTTTATATTATCGACACCCACAGTATTAATTTCGTTTACACTTCCATCTTTGTGGGTACATATATATGTAGATAGATATTCTTTCTATAACTTCACTGTTATTGGGAAATTAGGAAAATATCCCCTTTTTATTCGCTTTGCTAGTGTTAAGTCGTAAGTTATTCAATTTTACCTCAAAAAAGGTAATTCTTTTCTGAAACAGGCTTCTAGGAAATACGACATGTCCTTATCTTCAGAATTCTTCTATGATTTACCATCAGGATTTATTGATAAAAAATATGTATATAAAACAAATGCATAGATAAGTTTGTAACTGTGCAATATAGATTTGCTACTGCTCTTCACCACTAGTGATAAGTTCACTGTTGCCCTGTTCATTTGTTATTAAGATACTCAAACATTGTGAAATGGAGAGAAAGAGTGAAAGAGAATTCAGTAAAGCCAGTAAATTGCAGCTGGACTCTTGCACAACCCTCAAAAATCCCACTTGCAAACTCGCAATTTGCGAGTAGAAATTCGGCGCTTGCGAGTGGAAAAAATTACTTCGCAAATCGGTTTTTTCCTAAATTCAAAACCTTGGCTGCTGGGCCAATTCAAATTTACCGGCTATCATCTATTCAAATTCACCGGGATGTGAACTCCCGCGAGGGGTATTTCATGATGGAAGTTTTCTTTAGCCTTCACCAATCACCATTCGTCAATCGGCAACCGCCAATCACAACCCCAGTTCTACTTTTAGTTCGGCCAAATTTTATACACCTACCAATCGGGCGGGTTCTGCTGCTAGTATAGGTATATCGTATATATATATATATATATGAAATTTGCCTCCCCCCCCCTTAATTAGCTAGCGAGTGTAAATTTCCATTTGCGAGTTGGTTTAGGCACAAATTTTCGAGTGTTGCTCTTGCACATATTTATTAATATTTTTATTAGCTTCTCACTTTTAATGGTCCAGAAGGACTTACAAGGACTAAGTAGTTGATAATTCCTCAATTTTCACTTCATACTTGGAAAATTTAAAGAAGTTTTAATTTTTTTTCTCCTCCTTAAGTTTGAAAATCCCAAATTAATGTAACTTAAAGTTTGTCTCCTCAAAGAGGCAAAGTTATGCAAGATGCATCACCTTTAATATGGGTTCTTATATTGAGTTGATATGTTTACCTCTAACCTTTAATGATCGATTGGTTTTGTAGTGAAGGAGGGATCTAACACTTCAGAAGATTCTGATTGAAACTTATCTGAAATATCTTCTAACCTCCTCCATTTCTGATGCAATATCCTGTGTTGGTTTTAAGTGTAACTTAACAATTACTTCTATCTTGAGATAAGTGTCTATCTCTTTTAAATACGAGATGTATATCCTATAATAACGTCTATTAACTTTAGTTTTCCTTCTTTCTCTTCTGCATTGTTCTGTTGAAGTGCTCGTGTCCTTTTGAAGCAGATCTACTGCATTCCCATCTTTGGAATTATTGTCTAATCTGAGTGGAGCTAATAATCTTAAGCCTGCTAATGTAGATTCTTCTAGATTAATATAAAAGCATTCTGCTTAATATTTGAGAACTTTAGCATTTTCTACATGCCTTCTAGTCTTATATAAAATTGTGACAAATCAAACATATCCAGATAAAAGAGGTAAAAAAAAAGGCTGGATTCAACCATTCTTTTTTGAGTGGCAAGCAGAATTGCTTGCAGGAGTCAATCATAAATACATTTCAGTAAATGTACGTTTTTAAGTAAAACGAAATTTATTTTATCTATTTAAAGTAACATTTGATTATTTTCGAGAATTGGAAATTATGTTACTGACGTTTTGGAATTAGCAATAAATGTCAGATGATTATTTAATTTTTCATTTATTTGTTATTAATTGAGTATTTGAAGCACTGGCTAACGATAAGCTGAATGTCTGCAAATGTTCAGTAGATAGCCTTGAAATAACAACGGAATGGAAGTGTTAAGGAAGATATGGGATTTGTCTGCATTTTTGTTTTCAGTGCTATCACTTTATTTTTAAATGTTTACCTGCTTTTTTCACATCTGTAAATTATTTCAGTTGAGATTTAAAGATTAAGTTTTGCTTTCATAGTCATCCTTTGGATTCAGTCATTGGATTTGATTCTGTTGATAAATTTTGTTTTGTTTTCTGTTTTGCTGAAACAAGTTGTTCAGTCTAGTCACGAATTTGTTTCAAGAGACAGTAACTAAATTTACAGGAGACATTAAATAATCTTAATTTTTTTTTTTATATATTTTCGGTTATCAAAACAGGGAACAGAAACTACAAAACAAAAAGTCAAATACAGAACTTTCATATTTAATAAAGTTGTTCAGTTCTACTGTTTTCTAGGTATTTTTTTCCCCCATTTAAGATATCAATGGAATAATCATTCTGAATTATCATCCTCCAATTACAGTTCATTTCCTATAATCAGCAAATGTTGAACATCTGCTGAAATGCATTACATTTAAAATCCATCCTTCAAACGTTCATTTCTCAAAAAATAAATTGGGATCACACACATTATATGCCTTTCAGTATCTGAATACATCATCTAGTTGATGGTCTCTCCTCCCATTTATTTTTTACAAATGCTATGTTTCTTTCGATATGTACCTCAAGACTCTCTGTTTTCTGGCCAGCTTCTTCAGCCATAGATAAATCACATCCATTAACAAAGAAGTAATAATTTATTTACGTAATTAATAAAGGATTATTTATAATAATTAAATGTCTTGGTTTTATTTGTTTTTGACAACTCCTACTTAATCCATTATACTCAGTGGAAAGTGACTTGTCACGTCCTTTACATTGAGTTTGTTTTCTCGTATTTAGTTCAGTTTGTTGGAGCTATCAATAACTTTCCGTGACTGATTATTCTGATTCGCCCTTAGGGAGTAGTGTTAGCTGTGGAATTCCTTGACGAAATATAATAATGAAGTATTTTGGCTGATTTTACTTCTTTAACTTTCATATCAGCTATGACTATTAACATTATTATAATCTTTAAACTTGTTATTCCAGGCAGAAAAAAAAAAAAAAAAGTTATTTTATGACTTTTTTTCAATGACAGTCGAGTGATTTCTAATCGGGTTTTTTTTTTACCTTCCATCTTAAGTTATTTGCTTATTTAAAGCTGCTTTTAACCCTCATATTTTAAGAATGAAAATGTTAGTTCCAAAATTTCATAACCTACCTTATAGAAATTAACCTTATATGCCTCCAGCAAGATCCATTTTCTTTTTTTTTTTGCTGACAAGACTTTGTAGGAGTTCTACAATTAAAAAACAATTAGGAACCACTGACTTAAACAACAAGAGTTGTCAAAAGCAATTTTACATCTGCATTTTCCTGGGTGTTGCCATGTGCATCATTGGTCATTTTGCATATCATCAATTATAGAATGTCAGAAATATATATCACACCTTCACTCAAATTCTGATTTAATACTCAGTTCAAGATGTTTACATCTTTCAGAGTTCATGCGTTTGGTCCATTTTATCTTCAAAATGTAAAAATATCTTTCTTCATTTCAAAGCACATCTCGAGCTAAATCACTTTGGTAATGTAGGTTGTCCATCCCAATTTATGACGAGGTTTCTCTGTTCATTGGTTAGAATAGCAGATACTTAGTTCTGAATGTAACTTAGTTCACTACAATTTATAATGCAAATTATCTATTCCATTCGTATTTGATGGAACGACATCACATCTTCAAATTTTCTTGGATATCCCTTGCTTTCTTTTTGGATACTTTTTTTTGTCATTTTATTTTTTAAGAAACTTGATATGATGAAATCTGGAGGACTATTAAGTGTCAGTATTTCTTTCTATCATTGGCAAAAGAGGGAGTTTTGCTTTTGCAGTTTTGAGCAGTAAGCCCTTGTAGTATTCTAGCGGTAGTTGCTTCATTTTTGTTTTTATTGCTTCAATATCAGGATAAAAAAATGTTATTTGATTTTTTTTTTTTATTTTGCACTGACATTAAGCTTTTTGTTCATTAGAATGCTCCATTTTGTAATTTGTTTCATTGAAATTGTCAGCAAGATACTGGTGTAAGTCTTGCCTTTTGTGTTTTTGCCTTCAAACAACAAACAACATTTTTAGATACCATCGAGCGGAATTTGCACTTGTATGTACCCCTTCTCTCAAGACATAATTAATCCAAATAATCTTATTCCCCATAGCACATTATTACCAAAAGGACAGATATTATTGGCATTTTGCTTTGGTAAACTCAAATGCCTAGAGAAAATTCCATAATTGTATAAGATTTGTTATCAAATAGACTGAAAATAAACTGAAATCTTGACTTGCTTTGGCTGAATTTTCATATTCTTAAAGATTTTTGTAAGAGACTAATTCTTAGAGGAAATAACAACATGCTGAGAGGCGAGACCATCAGAGGGTGTAGTGGATTAAAAAATGAAGAAGTGTGGTATGTGATTCAACCATTAATTTTTTAAGAATTGGCAAAGACGTTTGAAGGATGCGAGTATAATCTAGTTGTAGCAAGTCTACATTATTTTTATTTTTTTCCCTGTAAAATAAAATTGATTTCTAATTAAAACTAACAAATATGTATTGCATCAAGCTTGTTTTCAACGTTGAACAAAGGGTAAATGTGCAATTTACAGTCATCAAACATAAGCAATTTACTGAAATCATCAAAATATACAAACTGTCAAAGTTCATCAGTTACAATGTGATACAGTTAATAGCAAACTTTCTATGTGCTCCTTCGGCTAAAAATTTGGCTTCCACAAAGCAGAGATCTACATTGTGTTTCTGTTAACATTACACACAGATCTTTATATAGTAATAAACTGGTCATTAGGTGGCAATAAACCACTTTTTGTTTTCTTTGTGATTCAAGAAACTCCAGTCAAGACTCTACCACTGGTATCCTCCATGGTACTAACTTAGGACCATTTTCCTACCCAGAAACAAAATAAAGCACATTTATGGCAGATAAAATGATTCTGTAAGATATTTAGAAGCTCCATCATCAGACATTAAGAATCCCACTTGAATTTTCACCTGAACTTAAAATGCCAGTTGAATATCTTTTATTTTTTTTTGTTTGTTTTTGTTTATTCAATCATGGTAAAAATTTCATGTATGCAATTCTTTCACAGTGTATCATCTTATTTATAAATGTACTAAATTTTTCACAGAACAATGGTTGTTAATTGTTGATTTGTTATATGCTGTGGTATTATTTCACTAGATTTTTGTTCAGTTGTTTTCATTGATACGCCTTTCTTTGAATTTTTTTTTTTTTTTTTGGTTTCCTCGAGTTATAAAATAAATTATAACAAAATTAAAATTGTTTAAGAAAATTTCGATGCCTGCCTGCCTGCATCTGCTTTTGAACATATTTTTATTAAATGAAATTATGGATGAACATACGTATTTGATGAAACTGTAAAGCTGTTTATAAACATAAACGAATTTATGTTTATGGCATTTATTTTCTTTATGTATATTTCTTTCTAGAAATTGTATTGAAATACGAAATGATTGATTTCTTGTGGTCTTTTTATTTGTGTCTTCTTCAGTAAACATGAAATGACATTTTTGATTTCTTCAAATAATAAAAGAACTACTTTGAACCCAATTCAAGCATTGAATAAAAACATGAAATAATGAATTATTAAAATAGAAGAGTCTTCAAAGGCATTGTAATAAAAAAACTGTTTCCTTCAAAAATCATAAGAAATGTAATCCATACTTATAAATTAACTTGAAAAAAATAAATGAATCTTAATAATAAAAACATTTCAATCAGCTCCTACAGAGCTGTTATCAAGAAGAACAGTGAGATTTAAATAAAAAGCATCGTAGTTGCATTTATTTTAATTGACAGATATCTGTTTAAACGACTCAGTTTCTTTCAGAAATTGCTGACAGAATCCAAAATGCCTTAAGTTCTGAGTGTAAAATTCAGTACTAAGACAGATTAACAATGAATTTATAATCAGAATCTAAAGAAATAAATCGTGTCAGAATGATACAAATAAATCCCAGAAATAATAAGCATATTTTTATTTTGCATCTTGCAGATGGCTTAAAAGGCTTTGCTGGGCCTTATTTTTCATTTTTTTTTTTTTAATCTGGGGATTTTTGTTGACTTAATAAATATTTTGTTTGTTTATTTTGTTAAATGTTTAATATGGATTTAAGTATTGTTGGTTGTAAATGATGAGGAATTCATGTTCAGTCTGTATCCAAGGCATTATTTTTTTCCTAAGGAAATAAAACAATTTTAGTGTAATTTAGAAATTCTTTTTTATTTTTTTATCTTAATGAAACTTGATTTTATTAATTGTTTAACAATTTCTTTTAATAAATTGTAGAATGTTATAGGCATTGACTGAAATCTACGAGAAACAGAAAGTTTGCTTCTAAAATGATATTTGATCTCTGATTCTCTTTAGAGATGTAAATAATGTAAATGCTTTTTATGTATTGAATACAATTTGATTACCTTATTAATCTAGCGGGGAGGGCTAAGCTACCTCTCCTTACCAAAAAACAAATTTGGTGACAACCTTCACATGAATGATATTTTTAATTTCTATTGATCACATTTGGTTATGTAAGCTTCTTTATTCTATATTTTGTGTTGTTGTCTCATTCCACTACTACTAAGGCTATTGTACAAGTCTACGAATTAACAAATCGACAGCTGAAAAGAGAGAATGAGGAGGAGGAGAGAAATAAACGAAAGAAAGGAAAAATCCATGCTGGCCCTGATCCTAGATTCAGACACATCAGATATTCTTGAATCAGGCATATCAGTAGACCATTGTCTAGACTGCTGAGCAATGCCTGAACAACTGAAAACTCACCGAATTAAGGTTTTTTTTGGTAAAAATGGCAGTAGATGGGTAGTACCAAATGACATGTCCCCATTGCTGTTCTGTCCAGTGTCTCTGCTCACGGCACCATTGGCATCCCATCAATGCATTATGTGTTGTCTCCAATGGTTTTGGAATAGCTGCTCTGCCATGAATGTTTGCAGAATGCAGTTCCCGTTGGATAGTTTGGGTTGATACGGGGTCCTGGAGATGAGTGTTTCAGAGGTTATCTGAGATACCTTTGTCTTGTGCTGTCGGGTCACTATTACTTCAACACCTGTCTATCCCTGTCAGTGAGCTTTGACTTTCGCCCACTATTCTGTTTCGCAGATGACATCTTAACCATGTTTTGTGTAGGCTGTCATAACTGTTGACACAGTGCTTCTTGCAACACCCACAAGTTTGGCTCTTTTTCGTCCCTGAAGCTCGAGTGAGACATGCTCTAATGATCATGCCTTTTTCGAAGTCTGAAATGCCGGACATAACAGCATTTCACTGCTAGCACAGTTTCACATGCAACCCGTACAATTTCTGTTGATTGACTTATACCTCTGCCTTCACGACCGCTAGATGGCAAACGTTTATTCTAAATGGTGTGACTCTGCTAAGCAAATGAAGTATGGCCCATTTTCATACAGGTGTTCATATTATTGTGTCCATCCGCTGTATCTGCTTTTTTCTTTGTATATTAATTGCAGAAACTGCTAGAACATCTATCATTTGCTACTCAACATAACTGACTCCAATAATAGGGATCCCTTGACTTATGTTCAGGTTCTGTTCCATCCAGCAGTACGTAAGTTGGTTACATTAAATCAACAGAGTTTAGAGATTAGATACTTAACGGTAACTAGTACCGTAGAACCTCGATTAACCGAAGTGGTTGGGACCAGACCTCTGTCGGTAAATCGAAAATTCCGGATAAAAGAGAGCACTTAAAAATGGCCGTCAGCAGACCACAAAAAATTTAACACTGGATTTTAAACATGTATACATGTACAAAATAACTAAATGTGATGTTTTTAATTATATTACTATAATTATAAACAATAAATTTATTCAATAGATGTCACAGAAATCAGAAAATGCAATGTAAATGTTTTATGACAACCGATATATACTTTGCATACTTAAATGGAAGTTTGCTCTGCCATAAGCATGACTGATGTCATTTAGCCGCTCTATCCCGATGTTTCAGTAGCATAAGTTCTGTAGATTCATAGTCAGTCTGTTGCTCCAACCACATCAGTCCTTTAGCAAAGCATTCAAAAGCATCGGAGTTGCTTATTTTAGAAGTTTCGTTCACCTCATCTTCATTACTTTCGCTGGTATCGTCATCGCTATTGCATTTTCGTTTAGTGGGCTCCATGGCATAAATGAAATTCTACATTTCGGTAAAGCCAACGCTTCTGAGTCTGACAGAAAGTAGCCAATAGAAAAGCAAAAGGCAGATGGTCTTGGAGACCAATGGAATTTCTGACAGGATGGGGGATTGGAAGGAGAAATTGTTTATTTACCAAAAAAAAAAACTTAAGGAAACTGACGTCGGTTAAACAAGGTTCAGGTTAAACGAGTTTCGGATAATCAAGGTTCTACTGTATAAAGTCCCAAATGTTCACTGATATTGGATTGTTTGCTTTTTTTTTATTGATAAAAAACAAGAACTTAAGTATTAATGGAAGAGAGAACAAGAGACCATAATATTCAGCAAGACTATTGCTGAACTTTAGATTAGAAAAGATTCTTGTTGTTGCTTCATTACTATCGTCAATTTAATGGAAGCAGATCCTTTCGCAGCCTCTACGATGTTTCAAAATGTTTGTCACTGTAGAATGAGACCATCCGAAGCCACGTGCGATCACATTGACTGGCTTACCAGCTTCATGTTGCTTTATAACTTGCAACTTCATTTCAAGATCAATTGCTCGCCTCTTATTCTGTGATTCATCACTAGCTTTTTTATTGAGGCTATATAGTGTAAAGGTGCTATATTGTGCAAAATATCACGAAATATTTAGCAATAAATATACAAATAACCTATTTCATAAACAGAAAATCAACAGAGGAACTGATGAAGACGTGCCAATTGCCGAGGGAAGTTGCCACTGAATGGGCTGTTGCCACTTCGCTTGATTCGTTGTTGCTAAATAGAAACCTTTTTACTTCATGCTCACTTGTGCCTTATTCGAAAGTATAGCTAAAAATGTTATTTAGTCCCTTATGGGATCACGATCATATCTTCGAATGGACGTAAGTCAGGAATGACTGTATTATTTTCTACTGCTTATTATCCTGAATGTATTTCTGTTTTGGACTAGATATGACCTCAACTGTGGACCTTACCCATTCATTAGTTTTCCAATAGATTTGAATTGTTAGATTTTTATGAATTGAACTTTTTAAAACATTTTCTGTTAAAGAGAAGCAACTGATGATAAGAATTGTACATTGCAGCTGCATTGGTAGAAAATTCAGCTAAATCAGGAATTCGAACATATTGGTACCGAACTTTTGTTCTGGTTCAGTGGCAGGGGAGTACAGAATGCGACAGGAGCAGGGTAAATTAAAACCACAGAGAATTTATTTACCAAAGTAAAATTTGAATTACATAGAACTCAATTAATGGATGATGATTACGCCTATGCACCAACTTCCTTGATGCAGCTTGCGGGCAAATGGCGTGTCTCGGAATCTCTACGTGAACCAGAGCGTCTTCCACGGCTTGAGTCCAACCTCTCCGTAACCTTATATGTTTTTGCGGTATTCCCCAGATTCTCCCAGTGAACGGTACATCATCTTCAGTTAAGAAGCGTCTTCTTCGAAGTCTTCAATATTAGTCCGGTCTTCTCCAAAGTCTTCTGGTGATTGGGACGTCTTCTTTCGGCTAAGAATTGCTTTCTTCGTAGCCTTCAGAATAAGTGCGGTCTCTTCCAAATTCTCCCGGCAATGGGAACTTCTTCTTTATCTCCGGACTGGAGATCTCTCCGTGGCTATCAGCCACAAAACGAACTCGGCTATTCTCACTCTCTCTCTGGAACGACTACCCAACAAACGACTTCTGCTACTCTGTCTCCAAGCGGAGAACCTCTCGTGGCTGATCGCCACCAACCAACTCACTCTGCAGCCTCTGTGCTCCATTATAAGCCTGATTCCAGCCTCCCTTTCTCACTGAACGAGTCCATTATAGAGAGGGAGACTGATTCGGACGGAACTACTCTTCACATAGGTGGATAAGAGTAAGACGAATCCACATTTTAGGGGGTGGATAATTCCACTGGTAACATTTCCTCCCTCCTAGAACGTATGCAGCCTCTGCATACTCCTCTATTCTTCATCTTGTCGAAGAACGACCGGTTGTATTTGACTACTTCCTCACGTCTTCGTTCCTCCGGATTCTTCACCTGACATGTATTTCTCCCAACTTTTTGGTAAATCGATCCAGGTCCTACAAAACAAGAGCTGTTTCTTCGATAGTCCATTTAATTTTCTTCTTTCTCTTGCTAACCGAATAGGATCTTCTTTTAGCCTTTTGGTCTGTCTTAAGTTCCAACGCCGATCCATAAACTTCTTTCTTACGTTCCTTCTTCTCTGCTTCTGTGTTTTGATAGCGGGTGTTGTGGAACCGAAATGCTCAGGGACAAGAGATTGCCTTAATGCCTCCCGTAGATCTTTGAACGTTAACTCTGCATCTTCTGACGGCTTCATCTTTAACTTCCCTTTAAACCACCTTTGTTTATTTGTTTCCCTTTCTAACTCCTGCATAGCATTTATTTTCTCAACCCTTTGTCTTTCGTCTACTTCCTGTCCTCCTAGAAGCTCTTCTTGGCGTCCTATTTTCTCCTTTTCCTGCTGTCTCAAGTCTTCTTCCCGTCTTCGATTTTCTCCCTCTAGAAGCATTCTCTTTTCTTCCTCTTCTTCCTTAATACGCCTCTTTTCTTCTTTCCTTCTCCTTTCTACTTCTTCCTGCATTTTAAGTAATTCTTCATGCCCTCTTTCTTCTTCCTCTCGAATTCTACGTAGCTCTTCTTGCCTTTTCCTCTCTTCTTGCTTTCTCTTTTCTTCCTCTTTCTGTGAAATATCGAAATGTTTCATTCAGAAAGATCCCATTTTGAAATTTGATATAATATTCAATTGCAGATGGTAATGCTTTGCAGTTGTTATTTTACATATTTTTTTATTTGTGTTTAGAAACGGATAATTTCATGTTTTTGTTTAGAAATGATAATTTTTATCTCCTCTACCAACACCAAATAAGACTTCTTGAATAAATATGAAGACTGTTTAATACACCACTGGCAAGTAATAATAACAACGCTAAGTAAAGTGAAAATAGTTTCTAACTAAATAACGTCCTACAAAATGAAATTGCTATAGAAATATTTATAAACAATTATTATTATTTTAATATTACTGCATTTTCACTATCAGGGACAATTGGAAAAGACTTTTCACTGAAAAAAATCACTTAGTTACTGAATTTAGTTAGTTATTTAAATGTAATAAATAAAGTAATAATAATATCTGTTTAAATATTAAGTGGATAGCATGGAAATCTAAACTGAAAGTATTAACTCTCCATAAATAGTATAAGACTGATTAAGCAGGCATGTAGTCCGGGGGGGGGGTCTGATCCGTTTATAAAAGGAGTTTATCGATGTTTGTTTTTTATTTGAAACAGATAAGGAGTTGGCGCCAACAAAAAAACTCCTCTGTCATTAAGATAATTTCAAAACTTTTTACCCTATTAAGATGAAACTTTCGTAGACGTGTTTTGTAATGACAATTCCTACTAATTTTGATACAAATCGAACCCAGTAACTATGGACCAAAAATCATCAACGTAAGTAAACAATTAAGTAGTTTTTTTTTTTTTTTTTTTTTTTAACAATTTACACGCTCTAATCCATGCAGATATTCGAAGGTTAGCACGCAATTATACATTGTTCAAAAAGAGAAACCTTTAATTAATATTATTTATTGCTAGAATCTTGAAATTATTAGATCTACAAATTTTGTAATTTCTTCATGGCCTTCATAATTAAAAGAGCAAATTAATTTTCTTTTGTTTTGTTTATGTAAAAAAGAGTGAAATATGGAGTATTTATTCATTACCATATAGCAGTGTTTTTCAACCTTTTTCATTGAGTGGCACCCCTGATTAAAAAATAAAAAAATCATGACACCCTTGCCCAGCGGCGAATATATAATTTGAATAACGGGGGGGGGGGGGCTAAAAGGGCCAGATGAATTTTTTGCGTACACGTACCGTAGAACATTACATTAACATTAGATTAGTCATCGCTTCTTTGCTTACTAGATATCCCGTAGGAAAATAAAACTGACAATGAGTTATCTTGAACTACACTTAAGTAAATTTCCAAGAAAATGCCTAAACTTTGCAGCACCCAAACCGGGATGCCGTGGCACCCCGGTTGAAAAACACTGCCATATAGCGTTTCGCAAGCTTTCAACTTAATACTGAAGATATTTTAAAAAGACATTTAAATAATGAACTGCCGTACATGGGTGTGCTTTGAAAGTCATATACTATCAATTAACAATAGTGCAATTAGTCACTATTAAGGACAGACATGTGCCCAGTTATTTGGAAAAGGATGGATTACAATGGTCTTGGCCATTCAACTAAAACCAAGTGTCATTTTTCTGGATGATGAAGGGAGGGGGGAATTTACAAGCGAAACTAGGGTTTTCCAACGAAAAAAAAGAACCAGGCTAGGTTTTTTCGATGCAATTGGGGGTGGGATTACAACTCCTTCCCCTCGATACACAAACTTCAAAGGAGCAGTCATTATGGTATTTGGTAACACCACCTAACGGTATATGTCTTATGTAAGACATGCCCCCCCCTCCCCCCGGAAAATCTTAAAGCTTTTAGTTTTCCCGATCAGTGCCGGATCTAGGAAATTTATCAGAGGGAGCAAGTCAGCCTCATGCCGCCCCTGTAGCTGTTTTTCACTATTTAAAGCAATAATAAATAACTGTTTGAATCCCATCTTGCCGACCGGGGCAGTTGCCCCTTTTGCTTTCTCTCCCCCCCCCCCCCCCCACCCCGCCCCTGTTCCCGATCTGTCATTCAGGGAAAAAAACAATAACAATTTTAAGTGTTTCTATATTTACATAGTTTTGAGCTAATGTTGCAAAACTGTTACATAGTAAAGCTAGCACGGAAGTTAGAACCTTTAATAAGTTATAATTTTTGTGATTTCCCAAGAATCAAGTTCAAATAAAAAAGTAGATATAGTTTATCCGTAAGGAATGAAATGAAATTAACAGTACAGTAAAAAAAGGGTATTGTCTGTTTATTGATTTATTTTTCAAAGTTTATCATTTAAGACAAAACTGGCTACATTTTACCGAAATCGATACATAAGATAAAAGCCTGAAGTAGTTAAAACATCTCTACTGATTGTTGGCATCCCAGAAACTCTCTTATGTTGCAAACGCTACTTTAGAAGGCAAAAATACATAATGGAAAGACCTATTTAATAATATCAGCATTTAACAGCTGGCGTCTGTTTTTGGGTCAAGTACCAGGTTGGCAAAACTTTTGGGGTCGTCAAAATTTTGACAACAGCTGGATTTTTGTAGGAAAACAGATGAGTAATAAAAGAAAGCTTATCAGATTTCGATAATATGAATCTAGTGAATGAGAGAGGATTAGAAGATTAACTGAGTTGCCAAACTATGGGAACAAATGACTGAATCTAGGAGATTTGTAACAAGTGTATTTTGTTCATCAAAAATATATTTCATCGTCATTTGAATATGGTTTGTAATTTTTAATTGGAGAAAAAGGCCAAAACTCTAAGCAAAAAAGAAAAATATTTACTCATGGAATTCAGAACCTTTCCAGATAGCCGAGCTTTGGATTTATCTGATGGAGGTCAACTGATTTCTATCTGAAGATATTCCCTGTTTTAAAACCTGTTACTTTCATCTGCGATAAATAGAACCAGATTACAGTGCCGATCAATGAAAGATTGTAGAAGTGTCATTAAATATCGTAGTTCACTTTCTCAACAATTAAAACAATAAATTTTAGAAAGAATTATCAAAATTATAAGAAGTAAAAAAAACCGCAAAGATTTGCAGAAAATACCACGCTCTTCATTTCTCCAGGCTTTTAACAAGCATCATGATTGCAAAATCCTTTGAAGGGGATTTTTATAAATCATTATTTAAATAATGTTGTCAGATTGCATTTTCGAAAGGAACAAAATAGTATTGTTCATTTTTCATCTTTATAAAAGAACGACGACCTACATAATTAATAATTACTTTCAATTAAAGTATGATGATGGCTTGAAGAAGTCTATAGCAAAAATGAATGATGTATGTAGGGAACAGCAGATGAGAATAAAATCCTGTACTTAAAAAAGGTAAAAAATCTTTTATAAGATTGGATAGAATGCAGAATAAGTGAATGAATGGGAAGATGTAAAACAAACGAACCCTGGATTCGGAAGTACTTGTGACTTGGTATACATGCGTGGGATAAGAGAGAGAGAGCTTATTGTACATTCCTTGACATATAGGAATGCAGCTTGAGGATAATGCATGACAGATATTAAAAGCATTTGAGCACATTTGCAATTAACAATTTGTAAGTTTTGGAGATGAATGGTTTACGTTACAATGTTTAAATATCTGTTTTAGATGTACAGAGTGAAATGGAATATTACGTGTAGGCTAGCTTTGAGATAGTCTGGACACGTTGAACGAGTGAATGGTGAGATGTGAATAAAGCATTTGTTTATTAGTAGAGTGGATGGTAAGTGTGATAGGAAGTCATCCAAGAAAGAAGAGAACAAAAATGCCTGAAAATGTAAGGGTATAGGGTTTTTAGATGAGACCTGAGTGCATGAATGAAAAAAAAAAAAACTACTTAGGATGAAGCGAATATACTGTATAAGCATAGAATGTATCGCTGAATTCATCTTTTAATTCAACGCACCCTGTTATGAGATTATGAAGTTGATGCTATTTCTATTGAAACGACTTTAGATCACAAGCGCCTTTTCAATTCGAGAACGAAACCACAAGTCATATGATAGCCAATGAAACACAGAACACCGACGTTTCTGATTGGTTGAAAAAATTCCATTGCCATTGAAACATCCAATCAGATTTCAGAAAGAAAGAGATCGCTGGACGATGGTGTACTGTCGTGGGTTCGGAATGTTTATCTCGGGAAAAATTATGTCATTTATAGAAATCCGCTTAACTTTGATTAAGTAAATCAACAGTTAATGAATAAGCAACCAAAGTGAAATGTTCAAAGGGCGCGGGTGGTTCGGTGGAGGGCTGTGGAAGCCTAAAAATCCACATTCCCTAGATCATTTGAAGTAAGTTGATTACCTAAAACTCAAATCGTAGTTTACTGAAAATGAAGGAATTTAATGAAAATATGAAATGAATTATTGATTCTTAGGGATAGTGAATATGTCCTGTTGAAGTAATATCCCAAAATGTATTAATGAAGATGAAAATTTGAAAATTTAAGTGCTTAATGATATTCACTGATAAAATAGTCCACGAAAACTAAAGAAACAAGGTCGTTGGAAAAAGGGTTTCGCATTATTTTTTTTAATGCTTACAATTGTGGTTTATTTTTACTTTATTTGCTTTGTTATTTGTCTGGCATTTAAGATGAAATACATTTTTTGGTAATGTAAGAGTTGAGGAATTTTATTCAAACAATTTGAGCGGTTTCCTACAGAATTTGATTGCGACTTCTACTACGATCAATTGACAGATTAAAGTTTATTAATGAATTTCTGTTTCATTTCAGCTGCTCAAGTTTTTGGTAAAGGATTATTTTGTGGCTATTTGATCTTATCCAGAACGTTTTTATTTCGACTTCACTTTCTTTTGATTTTATTAAGTAAATTTTGAATGCTGAGAGTTGAGGAAGAAATGCAACGAAAATCATTTTAAAACATTTATCGATCATTTGAAACTGAACTAAAAACCATAACTGTGTAGTTTTCTTAAATATTAAATTATTTGTGGAATCGGCCACTTTTCTGTGTGTTTGGACCAATCTATGCTTTGAATAGATAAATATAATTGTAATTATTGTAATACGTTAATAATTTTCAGTTTTTATTGGATAAGTATTTAGAGAATCGTTTAATACGAAAAACAGAGCGAAATAAGATTTTAAATTACAACGTGAAAACCAAGTTTTCAACATAGCAGTGTTGAAATTAATTAGCTACGATGTAGCTCTCTCTTTCGTTGATTTTGTTTTCAAGTAGCAGTGAGAGATTAAACTTTATTTCGAAACACTTCGAAAACTGTAAAAGAGGGTTTTGAAATATTTTTAATTGCTTTACAGCATCTTTCTTTAGAATACGGATGGATTATTTCATTTCTATTTCCAGTAACAGATAAGTTGACTATCAAATTATTATTAGACATGACTTTTTATCAATTCATAATTTATTTTGAAAATTTTAGTCAGCATTTGCTTATTATTCCGTAAATGACAAGAAGGAAAAAAAATAGTGTAGCAACTGATGTGTCATTTAAACTTTAGATTACGGACCCCAATGGCCGCCCGACGGCCGTCGCACTATTTTGAAGACGGATAATTATTTGATTGGATAATGTGAAAACATTGCTCAGTTTGCGAAATTTCATATTAAAATTCACTACAGCGTTGAAATAATAATTGTGAATATTTGTCTACTCTTGGTAAATGTTGAACAATATATTGATCACTAATAGTGTCTGAATCTGAGAAGAAATATTTATATTTCACAAATATAATATTTAATAATTCTCTATTATTATTATTATTTGCTCAAAACAAACCCTCCTTCATCTTGAATTGATTATATCTTATTGAATTGTTTTCTTCATCATAATTATGATATTCATGGGCATTGTATTTTTTAAAATTGCCACAAATATTTAATCCATAAAAAACAATAATTAAATCTTAATATAGGATTTTACAACCAGTAACTGCAGTTTTCTAACATGTTCTTTTTCAGTAACCATTTATAGTTTGCAACAACTTAATAATGGAACTCCCACCCCGGGCCCCCCAAGGCGTTGCTACTGTACATAAGAAACATAAATCAAGAATGCAAAATAGTAATAGATTTGCACCCTGATCTAGTTTCCTGTCTGTGATAGCTCAAGGTGGAAATTTTTTATTATTGTGCATTCTTGATTTATGTTTCTTACTTTAATTTCTGCACATTAAACTTTGTTTATAAACTATACTTATAATATGTAATGTTATGTGTGTGGAATATGGGGGCAGGGAAGCCGAGCACTACAACCGTTGGTCTATTGTGCTATCCCACAGAAGTAAGAATGGTGGGAGAAGTGCAGGGAAAATGGGAGAACCCCAAGAAAATCTGCCCAGTGCAGAATGTCCACCATCACAAAAACCCACAAGAGAACCGAACCTCTGTACTCAGAGGTGAGAGGCCAATGTTTTAGTGATAACTCCAACTGCACAGCCTAATATATAATATACTATATACTTATAATACGTAATTCTGACTTTAATGTTAATTCAAAAAATACTTTTAAGAAAATTTTAATTTGGAAGCTTATTGTAACCAAATATTATAGTAAAATTGATTTGCATTTCAGTATAATTTATATTAATATATATCAATAATATTTAATATTTTTTAATTAATCCTATTTTTATTGAAAGTGGAAAAACAAAGAAGGTGCAAAAGAACGTTTTTGTGCCCAGACTCATCCTGGACGGGAATCTGGGACCACCATTTTGTCCTTTCAGAATTTGTCATCCAGATTTGCCCTCATTGATAGGCTCAAGAAAGTCTTTGTTTTTCACTTGCAATATTATAATTTGGGCAAGTTAAAGCTTTCTTTATATAATCTTATTTATTTTTGCTGAATTACACACTGTTGCTAAGAAAAGCCTTTGCTGCTGAAGTATTATAAAAGATAAGGCCAGTGCAGAATGTGTGAAATCCTTGGCAAGTCTTATTGAGCTATACCCTCCACTCGAGCTAAAATTATTCAATGATTTGACCAAATCAATTGTTTTTTTTTTTTTCATTAATTTCAATGGAAACTGAGTACAAAAACAATCTTTTTTATCTATTTGGAAAGTAAGGGCCCACACATTGATGAGTACTTCTAAGAATTATAGGTAAATTATTAATAAAGTCGTTAAAAGTTATGCTTTTTTTTTGTACCCGAATTTATCAACAAACAGGGTATATAAGTTAGCAAATATTCCATTGCCAGACAAATTTTTGAGTAACAGAAGTTATTGGTGTGTGAGTTCTTAGAAGTTTTTGAAATTGAAGAGGGAAAATATGAAAATGGTACATAATAATAAGTAGAGTTCATGACACCTCTTTTCTTTTTTAACATGAGCTTTAATTATATTTTGAAGTGAATACAAATACTAATGGAATTACTCTGATTGAAATAATAGGTTTGTATTTTTAATAATGAAAACTCCTTCTTTTATTCTTCTTATAATAAGTTCATACAACGATATTTCGCAGCCAATTCCATCAAATTTTTCAAGCTTGAATGACTTTTGTATTAACAATAATAATCTACAATTCGGGTTCTGCCTTGCATCGAACAATAATAATTTAAAGCTTACAACAATAATTTACAACTCGTGTTCAAACAGTACGTAAATCTACAAGTCATGTTCTTTAATAATAATTCATTTTCTCTAATAATAAATTTCACAACTAGGTTTGTATTTTATTTAGAAATGCATATTTTTACTTTAAAGGGCATATTTAAGAGCATAATAAAATCATTTTTGTTATATACAGGGTTATTTAAAATGACAAGTTCTTTTTTTGTTAAAAAATGTTGGTTATTTCGTATTTTTTTTTGTGGTTGGGTAGGCCAGTTTTTCAAGTCATCTTTTAAATTCTAATTCATAAATGTATGCGTATATTGATTTATTATAAGGGCCAGGATTTTAAGTTATAAAAATCCTAGCCCTAATGATAAGCAGAGTGAGTCTAGGATTTTTGTTTTTCCACCAATCCTGAGGACAACCAGTGTCATTATCTCTTGTGTTTTAATAAACAATGCCATCAGCTGCAATGCAAACTAGACCTTCACCTAATGCCCTTTACACACACCACTCTATCTCTTAAGCTCAGTGAATCTAACTGCAATTGATATGTTACTTAAATGTTTGTTTCTTCATGTACACTAAGATGTAATGGATTGATTAAATATTAACTCTTCTATAATAACACATCTATTATAAAGTAGATTACTCAAAGCTTCGTTCCACATCGTTAATTCATACTTTATGAAAACAAAAAATCAACAAAAAATTGTAAATTAATAAATAACATTTTGATTATAAAGAATTCTTTTTCTTTTTGGTTTATATTCAAATTTTTTAAAGTAAACCAAAAACGAAGGAATGCTATAATTTTATTTAGTTTTTTTTTTTTGTCAAATTTGACACCTAATATTTGATTAGGTTTGAATTTTTATAATCTCCTATTTACTCCTAATTAATAACTTATTTAAAGTTCAGTTCAATAAGATAATCAGAAAAAGGAAATAGATACATTTTCTGTGTTACTGATCTTCTCTCCATCTCTTAAAGAGGTAACGTACTGAGGATTAAATGCTAGATTCAGTTACTTAGAAATTGTTTACTTCTATATTGTTTCATTGGAGAGCTACTTAGAGAAACTCTGTTGAAATGAATAAATTGTTTTGTCTCTTTCTCCTCTAGGGTGATATTACTGGTTTTCCTTTTTCATTCTAGTGATTCTGATTAAAAAAAGTGTGTGAAAATGTTTTGTTTCGTTTTTTAATTTGTCTTATCAACTAAACTCTTACAGAGCAGATTAAAAATAAATAAAGGGTTTAATGTATTGACTAATGCAGAAATGTAAACTGATTGTCAGTATCTATTTACTGTATTTGCTAATATGTAATTTCACATTTATTTATTTATTTTTAATAATTTCATAATTTTTCTCTTTTTAGGTATTTATACAATATTCTATCAAAAAACCAAATTGTTACTGAACAAAATAAGAGTTTATTGGTTGAAACGCTTCGCTCCATTGCTGAGATTCTTATTTGGGGAGATCAAAATGACAGCACTGTGTTTGAGTAAGTATTTTTCCTTTAGCTCTTTTAATGTTAATGTTATTAGCTATAAACATTGTAGTTTTGATTAAAAATCAGATCAGTCATATGATGACTTTGTATAATGTAAGGAATAAATCCTACAAGCCATGTTATTTATAAATAAAAGGTTTAATTTTCTTAGGTGAAATATGAAAAATGGTAAATTTTGAAATCCTTTTTTTCGTATTTCACATATATATGTTAAACCCTTTTATTAAATGGTTATGCGACTACCTTGTTATTTTTTTATACTTTATTTCAATGCCATTTGAATCAAGTAGAAAGCTGGCCATTATCTTTGGAAGTGTCACTGGCTTGTAGTCTTTTTTTTATGGTGGTTATGGGGATCTGGATTCACCTGGTGGATCTGAGATTTTATGGTTCCATAACAGTCACTCCATCTGAGATGATCATTAAGTAGGTAGGTTTGGCTGATGAGGCTAATAAGCAGGAAACAGCTACCCCAAATGATAACAGCTGATTAATATTATAACAATGTTAAAACATTGTTTTAACAATGATAGCTCATGATAGTTCCAAGAAAATGTATGCTTTTATGCTGTTTTGAAGGTAGTATTGGATTTACTATAAGGCAATATTTGCCTTTGCAAGAATTACTACTTTTCTGACTTTAGAATACACTTATATTAATGAAAAACCTGGATTAAGCTTGTTTGGTGGAGGGGGAAAAAATGAATAGTCAGGATTTCCTTCTTTTCATTTTGATTAAAAGGAAATAGAAGAAATAGTTACGTCTTAAAAACAATTGAACAACAATTTTAGTTATAGAATGACCAGTTGTCTACAGTTTAGATTGTGATAAAACAAATATCTAAGGAAATAATATTTAACATTAATTGTGACATTAAAATAGTCAGGCTTTTATGATTGATTTGTTTTGTTTTTTTTCTTAAATACACTGTTGCAATCCTTTTCATTTGTCTTTACCATAATTCTGACATAACCTTTCTTTTATAGTTTTTTCCTCGAGAAGAATATGCTCTCATTCTTCCTGAAAATAATGAAGCAGAAATGTGGACGTTATGTTTGTGTTCAACTTTTGCAGACTTTGAATATTTTATTTGAAAATATCAGGAATGAAACCTCTCTTTGTAAGTAATTTTTTTAAAAAAATTCCTTTTGTCAGCAAATATTAACATCATCTTTGTTCGTAGCAATGTTTACATCAGAAAATAGGTCAGTGTTGTAAAGTTGGATTAATTTTGTTTCAGACAAATAATGATGGGATGATTACTGTATTGTACTTAAGGGAATATTATATTCTGTATATTTTAACATTAATGATAAAAGAATTTTAACACCTGTAATAAATTTTACAAAACTAATATGAAATATGAATTATTAAAAATTAGTACAAAATGCAAGAATTAAACCCCTAGTTTGCTTTGATAATAACATAGAAGATAAAGATAGACAGTGTCATTTTTATCAAGCTTCTTGAAAATGTTGTAGTTAGGCATATTTGTTGGAGCACCTCAGTTTGTAAATTCAGTAGTTGACCTATTACATTCTAAATGTGTTTGATAGATAAGGTGCAGAATATCAGACTGGCCAATAAAAAAAAAAAAAAAAAAAAAAAAAAAAAAAACCTAATTCCTTTTATGCTGATGGCATATCATTAGAACCATATGAAAATATTGATTTATCTTCGGCAATGGTCACATCTTGGTTGTAAACGAAGGAATAGTTGCAGGCTCTGAAATTCAGTTGTTAACACTGGTTGTTGACAGCACAGAGCTGCATTGAAGAACCTTCATTATGTCATTTCTTTTTTCATCAATTGATGATAATCTACATTGTTGATATACTGGCATATCGAAAGCTTATCACCAATATTCTTTGCAACTTAAATGTTTATTGTGTATTAAGAGATATATCTACATCATTTGCATATCACTTTGCTCAGATAGTACCTTTTACCTCACTGTTAATCCTTTCTCAATACATGTTTGCATATCAGTACATTTTACTACAACTTAATTATTAATTGAATTCATTATATATGTTGGCTGCTATTGCACATTGTTTTTCCATTTATATTGTTTTAGTGGAACTGCTTATCTATCAGATAATCAGAAGAACGCATTCTTAATAATCTTTTCAGAGTCGATACTTTATTTAAGATATTGTAGAAACCAAGCATTTATTTATTACAAAAAAAAGATGACATAGAATTCTGTAAGAATAAATTTATTCAGATTAATGAGGTATGCCAGCAGTCATGAACACTATTTTTGCAGTGATAATAAGATAAAATATGTTTATGATAATTACGATCTTTTTTTTTATTATTATTTAGGCTTAATTTTGTTAAATTTATAATTTCTTTATTTTTTTTTTTCCTTTCAGATTATTTGCTTTCGAATAATCATGTCAATTTCATCATTGTACATAAATTTGATTTCTCCGATGAAGAAGTCATGGCTTATTACATTTCTTTTTTGAAGACTTTATCATTGAAATTGAATAACCATACTATTCATTTTTTCTTTAATGAAGTAAGTATAAAAGATTTGAAGAATTAAAGATTTTCTTTCATGAAGTAAGATCAAAAATTAAAAGTTAATTTTTTTTTATACAATAAAAGCACAGAGCCAGCTTTAGATTTTAATTTGGAGTAAATGCTCTAATGCTTTGCAAGATAAATAAAAATTAAGCAGATATATTTCTTTGTAATCTCTCAACATCTGCCTTGTTATTTTGTGATTTATTTAGGAAAAATAACATTTAAGGTGTTATTTTCTAGGAGCAATTCTTTGTTTATTCATTGTTTATTCTTAATTCTCTTTAACTGTTTGTGATTAATGCTGTAGTATGAATTTTTTGAAGACGTTATGAGAAATGTTGAAAGAATTTATGCTGAGGCATAAATTAATGTCATATGATGTAGTTTTAATTATCAACTCTTGCCTAATGAGTTGAATCATCCAGCAAATAAAAAAATCATTTTATGGTATAGATATCTTTTGCATAAGATTTTAGTGCCAGAGCTTGAATTTTTACAGATAATCATTGAAATAAAATTAGTTCTAATTGCTGAACAAATGAAGCTAGAAACAAGTTATTAAGGAGTGTTGTGAGTTTTAATATCTACCCACATCAGAATATGGCTAAAATGGATCTGTAACATGGATGACACACTACATCCTTTTCTATTTTTTGTTATTTTCTGAAAGTTTATTCTTTAATCAGTGACCATAAGAAGATTTTCAGAGTCATTACAGATGGACAAGAGCTGTGAGATGTCAATAGCAGGAATAAGTCTCTGATTCTTTGGTCAGCCAACAAGTTTAGATAGCATTTAATAACATATATTTAACTTCAGATGCAGTTATCCTGCATATGATCAAGAATTTTTGAATAAGTTGCAGTTTTGTCATAACTCAGTTTAGAACTATTTTTCAACATAATGAATATTTTTTGATAAGTTGAAAAGCTTTAGGCAGATCAACACAAAGGTAAAATAACACATACATTACATTTAAAAAAAATGTGACTTATATTAAAAACAACACAACAAACACATAGACATGCCTATATATATTTGTGTATACAGGCCGTATTCTGTATCTTTAGTTTTGTCAGAATATCACGTCTTGTATGAATAACTGGATTGATTGTTTAGTGACGTATTGGTGTTACTGCAGACTGCAATATTTGGCAGGTATTTTGAAAGTCCTATTACAGGAGAACATTGGCATCATCTTCAGGATAAGACTTCCATCTGTGGCCATCAGTATTGTCCAGATGTTTTACACATTGAATAAATTTGGGACAAGAACAGTCATCCTCAACTAAACTACTGCTCAGCTGTGTCATATGGAATCTTGACATGTGAAGTTGAGAGATCATTCTCCGGAAGACAAACTCTATATTCTGCATCTACCATAAGTGCAGTTGTTTTTCTA
>JAFIDM010004315.1:67744155-67798321 GCA_023159025.1 Thereuonema tuberculata
TTTTTGACAGAATTAATTAGATGTCATTTTTAGTTTAATAACATTCTAAAACACTTTATTGATTTTTTTTTAAATGTGTCTTATAAATTTCAGCATACTCATGATTTTCCATTATACACAGAAGCCATTAAATTTTTCAATCACAGTGAAAGTATGGTTCGTATTGCAGTACGCACCTTGACTTTAAATGTCTACAGAGGTAAGCATAATACTATTAAAGCATTTAATAATTGAATGGAGGCTATAATAAATAAATACATATTTTATTAAATGATGAAACTTGTTATTGATGAAGTTTTAATTTGATTTCAATTATTATTTTGAAATTAAAAAGGAAACTTTTGTTTGTTAAGAATTGAAGGCGGAAAAAAGATATTAGCTATATTGTGTAAAAGGATATAACAAATGCCTGTCATGTGCACAGTTCTAAGTTTAAATGTTTTAAATTTCATTGTCACCTGCCTTCTCTGAATTACATCTCGTTGACTTATAAACATTGAAAGAAAAGAAATATCAGAATTAATTGCTGCAAATATCAACATAATGATGTAGTCAGCCAGTAGCTAAAAATTCAGTTGAGTTCTGCCGTCAGGCTAAAAAATAAATTGCTATGTTTTAAAAATAAGTAAGTGTTCAGAATTTCATTAAAATCTTATTTAATCATTTGCTATTTTTCATTACTTTGAAAATCAGTATTTTGAGTAATCTTAAACTGAAGACACTTTAAGGTTCTACAACTCCAAATTGAAAATGTTGGATATTATAATAGAATATTTTTGTTCTTACAATTATATCTCATCGGCATTTATTAAATAGCTAATAAAAGTTTAATTTATCCATATCTCAGCCAAAAAGTTCAGTTCTTTTCATAATCTCTGAAGCTGATTTTTGTATATTTGATATCGTAAATATTATTGAAGTCCATTTTTAAATTTGACAGTTGTTAAAATGGATATTACCATCTTATAAGTAATTCTACACCAAGGAAACTTGGGAAAAAATCCCCGACCTTTGCCAGAAATTCAATCTGTCTCCTTCAGCTTGTAGTCCAGTGCCTTTACTTGCTGAACCGGAGGACCTGCAGCCAAAATAGTTATTACAAATTATTATTTTATAAAAAGGATTACTTGTTAGGATAAAGGAGATTTAATTATAAAAATAATTGCCCCCCCCCCCAAAAAAAAAAAAAAAAAAAAAAAACCAACAATTTTGGTTCTTTCATTGGATCTTAATTTTCTCCTTAAAAATAGACTAAGCCTATGTGCAATACACTGTCATTCCAGAAAGTCAGAACACCAAGAAGAACCAATTGGAATACCTCATGTTTAGGGGTTCAATGTAGAATTACTGTAGTAATAAAAGATTCAGAAATGGAGACAATGGAAGGACTACAGACTGAAGCGTTTAATATGGCTGTGTCCACCCTAGCTTGTATGACCTCTGGAATGCTTCCCTGACACGTTGTACATAGCAAGGCTTTTTCAGTGGATTCTCTTGCTTTTTAAATGAATGCCAGAGAAGAACATGTGACATTGTCTTACATTCTACAATGGCAGCTGTTCGTGTTTTTTTTAATCCTGCTGAAATATAGCACATGGGACAGGAGAAGTACATATAGAAGTATTAGCTTTCAAATATTGTTGATATAAGAAGTACTGATATTGTAGATCCATTGAAGGGCCAGTTTGTTTGTATAACTGACAGTGCCAGACAACATAATGCTATACATTAGTGCAATATGCTTTTTCCAAAATACTCTATTTCCTCTTGTTAATTAATCAGTGGATAAGGATAAGAGCACAGGGAAATAGCCTCATCAGAAAAGATCTACAACCTCAAGTACAACTGCTTTTAGTTGGAGAGACACAGGTGATCTGCTATAGTCGCTCTGTTGAGATGATAAACTATCCAAAGGATTATCTTCAAAAACCTTCTGAATGTATTTTTTCCCTTGTGTAAAATCATTCAATACATATTTTGATATGCAACAACTATACTATGTTTGATATGGACTGCAATTTATTGTTTGAGAAGAAAATTGGTTTCTCCTATGCCATCTGTGCTCTCTTTGTTGAACTTTGCTCACGTGATATGTAGAGCTCAGACTGGTCTTCATATCCAACAATATTTGTACAAGGACTAATAATAAACTGTCCTACCATCTCTTTGGATTCTTGGAGAAAGAGTCAAGTCATCCAAATTCCATAGTGTTCTCATTTATTTGTAGTTAACAAGATTGCAAAGAAGACTTTGCAACTTATTGCTTTGTTTTGTTCAATTATTAACAATGAATATTTTAAAATAAAAAAAAAGGCTAAAACTAATATCTCTTTTGGATAGAATGATTGCAGTAATTTGTTTTTGGTATCAAGTAATTCTATAACTAAACAATTGTAAATACAGGTAGCATTTTTAATAAACTATATTATAATATGATTGTAGAAAATGTTGAGATTTAAAATTTAATCCTCTTTCAAAATTCAAATAATTATACATAATTCTTTGTTTCTATTGGCGTTGCTAATCTTAGTATTTGATTAGCATTGCTAATCGTTATTTTGTTATTAACAGTTGATGATAAATCGATGCTGAAGTTCATACGGGACAAGACGGCTGCTCCGTACTTTTCCAATCTTGTTTGGTTCATTGGGAATCATGTTTTAGAATTGGACTCTTGTGTGAGAAACGATGACGAGTGAGTAGACTTGAACTAACTATTATAATCTGCAAAAAAACTGATTAATGTGTCTTTTTACTGATTTTAAGTTTGCCATTTCTTAGATACATCCATTAAAAATGCTCACACATGAGGGTCCTAAAACAAAAAAAAGAATTTAAAAGAATATAATTTTGAGAAAAGATCATTACAGTTAACTGATTCTTACAGACCCATTAAGCAAAAAGAAGCATTGTACAGTTATTTGTTTCCGTTTGTAAACAAACGATTTTATATTTCCTCAATAAGTTGGTAGAACACCTCTTTCTTTTCTTTTACTATTTCTTTCACCCTTTCTATTTCTGTTATTACTTTTGTAACCTGTATTAAAGTCCAATCCTTTATTAAGCGCTAGTATCTCCGCTGTGCTTACCTTAGTTTTGCTTAAATTCACAATATAATTTGGATCTTTGTAGTATCTTTGCAGTTTTCTTTCATTTTCAAACTTTATTCTATCTCTTAATTTTCTTCTTTTCTTAATATTGAACTTCTTACATATATTAAATAACTTTATTTTGTAACAATAATATTTCAGTGAACACAATGATACAATGATACCATTCTGAAGTTTGCTTGAGAAAGAAGGTCTGATAGGGACTATGAAGTATTGTAATTATATATGGAATAAAGAAGTTTTCAGTGAGTGTTATTTTTCAGACAATGACATTCATGAGATATTATTTCAAAATAATGGGACAGATTAAATTTGTATGTTTTAAGTCCATATTTTCTTCTTATCTCCTTTCTACTTATTTGCATTTCTATTAATACCATACATCATCATCATCAAAAATACATTAAATTATATTTAAATTTATATTTGATTTTATATTTATTTTTTGAATGGGTATAGTTGTTTTTTTTTGTTTTTTTTTAAATATTGCCAAACATCCCTTTGCTTGTAATGATAATGAGTTCAAACCTCAATTTCCTTATTAAACCATTAGGAGCTCAAATTGGATTCCTAAACATATCATTAAAAATTTCAGCTTTTTCTTTGGTTAAAATGTGTCAATACCGTAAGCTTTTCATTTAATCTGTCCCATTATCTTGAAATAATATCTCTTGAATGTCATTGTCTGAAAAATAACATTCACTGAAAACTTCTTTATTCCATGTATAATTACAATATTTCATAGTTCTTATCAGACCTTTCTCAAGCAAACTTCAGAATGGTAATAAAAAAGAAAAAAAAAATCATTGTACATTGTTCATTGAAATATCGACAAAATAAAGTTATTTAAAATTCAGTGTGAAATGAATTCTAATAATTGTTTTAAAAACTGCCTTCTCGATATTATAGAGAATTTGTTTCTCTCTATTTTTACACTTTTGAAAATTTGAATAAATGTTGCTTCTCCACATTTTTAAGTGATTCTTCCATTTAAGAGGCACCTCACTTAAACAATACAGCAGTAATTATTTGTGTTGAATACAGTTTTAAATCCTTGGTCAAAGAACCTCTTTAAATTAATGGAAATTTAAATGTATTCTAATAAAAATGAAACAGCATTAATATCCAAGATGTATTAATAATGAAGCATTTTTTTTTAAATGTTTTTTGCTTGTTCTTTCATTGCTGTTGTTAGTTCTGTAAGATTATACTGATATTTTAGTTGTCATTGTTCCTGTATTATCTTTTGATACAATGCATAACTTTGAATCTTAAGACCTACTTTTCAGAAATGAATTTGAATTTTATCAAATCTTGTCTTTTTTTGTTTGTTTGTTTGTTTCTGATTTCAAATTTTTATTAGATTTTCTTTTTTTAGTCATCAAAGTAGGAACCGTTTGTCTGATTTAGTGGCAGAGCATCTTGATCATCTGCATTATTTGAATGATATTTTGTGCCTCCAGATTGACGCCTTGAACGAAGTTCTCACTGACCATTTGCTCAATAGGTTGCTCATACCTTTATATGTTTACTCTTTGACAAAGCGACGTCGGCACTCTCAAATTGAGGTTTGTGTTGTTACTTCTCTCTCTATTTTTGTATTCAAAGAATATGATAGGCAGTTTTCAAAATATTTGAACTAAAATTGATTATATCCTGTCACAGTATTTACAGCACTTGTAATATACTGACTTTACAATTGTGATGAAATTTGTATTTGAATTGATTTTGAGACTAAAATCTTTATCTGAATTTAAAGTATTGTGTGGCATATATCAATATATACAGTATATATTTTTTCTAAAATATTTCCATGATAAAAATGATTATTATAATATTTATTTTTTTTACAAATTGATTTTATGTTGAATGTAAAATATGTGTCTGTTATTAAAAAGGAAATATTTAATATTGATGAACGTCAGAATTACCAGTTATATTAGCAATTGTATATCATATACAGCGATGATTCTCAACATTCAACAAATGTTGGGAATTCAAAATAACACATATATACTGTGCATATGTTTAATCAATCATTGGAATCCGTAATCAACAAAAAAGTCTGTGCAATACAGAATGGAGGACGTTAGCAGCTATGTATATATACCGTATATGCTCCAATAGAGGCCCCCGGCGTTTATTTGCAAAACTAGCCTCGGATCCCAGTGCTTAATAGAGACCAGCTGCTATTAGAGGCCGGCCATTATTAACAAAAACCTTCAGAACGCAATATTTTTACACATAAATACCGGCTAATATTACAAACAGCTACTTTGTTTGAATTTCACGTGCTACATAAAGAATGTTAAAGATAAATGGCAATGTCTTTCTGTACCTTTCTCTGCTATTCGTTGTCCGAATCCGCAATGACGGACGGCCGCCTCACCGGAAGTTTCTTTCGCGTATTCCACCGTGCGAATCTTATGGCAGTGTCAAATGACCGTTTCGGCGACATTTTGTAAGGCAATGTACCGTAAGGTATTACGTACGACTATAAAGATACGGACGCTTACAATAGCACCAGTAGGCAAATATCAAAGACCCGGCTACTGTTAGAGACCGGCTACTATTTGGCCGTGTTCCCTCTGCAGCCCGGCGCTTATTAGAGACCGGCGAGAATAAGAGCCTCGGCGTTTATTGGAACATATACGGTTCAATAAATGAATCAGTGGATGATAGCATTATGGTAGGAAGTAATCATAGAATCAAATTCGCACGGAGGACCTTTTGTAGAAATAATATAATACCAAAAGAAAAATGCTATTCTGCTTAGAAAGGAAAATATTTAAGTAACATATTTGAATAGTTCAAGATGGAAACAATGACCTCCTCAACAACTAAAAACAAAAACAAAAAAATAAAAAACAAGAACGAAATGTGGATTACGAAACCTTGGGCAGCACTTTGGCTACCTCAAAAGGTATTTGACCACAAAAAAAGAAAAGAAAAAAAAAATATTAACAAACCCTTTAGAGGGTAAAAGGAAAGCAATCAATTCTTAATTCAATATTTGAATAGTTATTATTAACATAGACATTAGGAAGGAGTTCAGAGATTAAGAGACTATATAAAATGTATGTTGAGAAGAACAAAATGAGGCCACAACTTGAACTGTTTGTTTAAAGCATACTTGGCTTAAAGAAGCTGGAATGGGGGGGGGGGGGAGAGAGTTAGTATGAAGTAATGCTCATAGATAGTGTTCCTATGAATGAAAAGATATCGAGAAAACATCTGCATGGTAAATGGGTGAAAAAAAAAAGGAAAGTTTTGTAAAATTTCACTGAACGAAGACAACTTTTGACTAAAGAAACTTGAAAGACTTTAGAGGGACCTTCTTCCTCGAAACTGAAAATATAGCTTATTTTGGATAAGACCATCATTACAATTACAGCCATTTTGTAAGAACTTTGCTTTTTTAAGTATTGAAGCAATATTTTGGATATATATATATATATATACAGGGTGATTCACGAAGATATGCAGAAACTTCGGGAGCTCATTCTACATGTAAAAGTAAAGAAAAAAAATTTATATAAACATAGGTCTGGAAAGGCTTCGGTATCGAGTTACGGCTAGCGAAAGATTTCGCCAATAATGAAGTACCCTGGATGAAATGAAGACTTGCTGGAAGTCTGGGAAGGTAAATTAAGGGGCGAAATCAGTGATTTCTTATGGTTGTTGACCTGAAAAATCGAATGAAACATGTCGCAGAACTGTATCTCCCAGTGGTTTGAAGCTTATCCCACGTGGAACCTACAAAAAAGTTGGCAACACAATAATAGCTGTTCAACAATAATGTGAATTACATTCTTTTGATTTATTGTGAGAGCTAACAACTGAGGTGTAGTCCATGTGCATATTGTTGTACTAAATTATGGGCGAAGTCTTTCGCTAGCTGTAAGTCCATACCGAAGCATGTGTTCTTACTGAATTTCACATTTAATTTAAAGAAAGAAATATTAGCAGAAGAAAACATTGTAAATAGTTCTAAGAAAAAAAAGAAAGAATTAATACTTTATTTTGATAAAGAAAGAAGTTTTATAGGCTAATAATTAAAATTTGTTATTCATGCTAAATATAATTAATAATTTGAGGTCCTTTTTTATTTTAGTGTTTTGATTTTCTTTTACTAACCTAATTTTTTTTTTATTTACAGGATGATAAACCCCATGTCAGTTCTGTTGTATCGTTGTTCTTGTTATCTCAGGTAGGAATTATATCTTGTAATAGGAAGACTATATCTTGCTTATATATTTGAACCATACACCGTTTTGCTCATTTCTAAAAATAATGTATCTTTGTTTCTTCTGGCGTCCTGGACTCTGACTTTTAAGATAAATTGATTTAATATTAGTAATTTAGAAAATATAAAATGAAAATAGTAATGTATTTAATTATTAACACATAGCAGTTGACATATATAATAAAAATCATTAATAAGAAAACAAACAAACAAAATAATAAGAAAAATGAAATTGCTTATTAAATTGCAGCTTGAGTTACATGTAAAAAATCAGTCATTTCCACTTGGTTCAGCAAGTTCCTGCCAAACTCGTTTTACAGTTTATTTCTATATATCCATTGAAACAAGTCAGACTACTACCAATTCTTAGATGATGATCTGCAGTTTGTTCTGAATTCTCATCTCATTTTAGCTTCTGAAGAAAAAACCTCAAAAGATTCATCTGTGAATAGCACAGTTTTCCATTGCTTGGATAAATGAACATATATCCATTGTAGGTTGATTGAGCAAGCAGTCCATTTTTGACTGCATGAAAAGCTTCTGATAGTGGTTAAGAGTATTTTCCTGTTGTTACACTGAAATATGTACTACTACTCTTGAAACTGGATCTACGATGTGTGTCTTTCAAAAACTGGACAGAAGGCAACACTTCATTATCCGACAACGGCACATAGTCTACTGCTTTTATGTGATTGGACATCTCGACTAAGGGTCCAGCTCCAGCACTATTACATACACCCCCAAAACATGATGCTTTCCCCTCATTTCTGATAGCCCTTTGGATACATTCTGATTTGTAAGCTTGCCCAAGCCCTCCTTATGACTCGGGAGTGGCCATCATTGGAATATAAGCAAAATCTATATTCATCTGACTATATTATGCGTCAATACTGTTCATTGGTCCAGCGACAATGCTGTTTGGCCCATGTCAGACAATTTTTCTTTTGGATGGGTATTAGCCTAGGATGTACCTGGGCTGCACGACTGAAAATTCGTAACCCACGCAGTTTGCACCGAAGCATGCGTTCTGATACCATGTCACAAAAAAATTAATTATTATTAAATGTTAAATGTTTCTTTAATAAACTATTTGGGAACTTTATTTAAAATAATTCCCTGAATCAAGGTAAAAATTGAATAAAAACAGCTCTGCTACCATCTCGTTTGGGATTACAAGCAACCGAAAGATAGTAATAATAAGCTAAAGGATAAATAGTAAATAAAGCCAAGATAAGTCTAATGCAAAAGGAATTCGCAAAATTAAAAATGAGAGTAAAACAGTGAGAAAGATAGCGAAAAATAAAGGGATGAAAAATGAAAGGGCAAAAATAAACAAAAGACTAAAAAAATCGTGACAAATCCCTCCCCACTCGAATGCGGAAGCCGACCGAAAACAAAATGGAAACTCTATTTAGAGGGAATTACAACACTAACTCTGCATAAATGTATTGAAACGGATAAATATTACGACAATCAACACTAAGCAACTCCAAACAAGAAAAGAAACATGTTTACCTGCGGCAAATGAAGGGGAAATTGACCTATCTTCCGAACGTTCAATTAATGTAGCAGACTGCCCAAAACACACTAATACAGAGGGGACTTATGTACGAGCTAATACATCATCTGGGAAAGCTGCTGTTTAGCCACAACAACCAAAACAAAGACATTTAAACACGCATATGGTGTGTCTTAAGATGGCGGGCACAGAGCGAACAACCCATATAAGACAAGCAAAGCATGGAACAGGGAAAAATATCATCCTGAATTCCAATCATATTGCAAGTTAAATGTTGAAATAAACGAACCGAAATCTGCACGGCCAAAACGAACTCTCAGAAAGAAATCACAATGATAATGACTAAGAGATCAGGTGAGATGGACCAAAGCACAGGACAGAAGCGAAAACTAAAGTTCGTTCGGAGTCCTAACGGCTAATCTGGGGACCAAATCCTCTAAATAACAACCTCCAACGCATTCAATCAAGGCATGCATTGCACGAAATCCTAACCAAAAGTAGTTACTGAGCCAAACGACAGTTCAGATACCGAAAGGCTACCTTATGAGTCACAAAATCAGGAAGAGAGTTGACAACCGCTGACGAACCCGTGTCCGTGTCAACCGTGACACTCAAATGTGGCTAGGAACCTAAGGAGGGAGGAGCTCAAAATGCCGTCAAAATGCCGGACAGTCGAACCACAAACTATAATCATCCCTTACGGACAAGATCTGAGACAACAATACAGCCGGAAAAGCATCGGACGTCAAACGATACCAATCGGAGTAGATCGCGAAGCAGATCCAAGATAAACAACGCCAGGGAGGGAACCGATGGATGGATCGGACCGCCTGCAGAGCGAACCAAAACACATCCACCGACCACCTCCCTCGCTTACAACACTAGACTAACGATAACTAACCCAACTCTTCCGAAAATCGGCTCAAGGTAAACGTAACTAACTACAACTCCTGAAAAGAATGCGATATTAGGCGGAAACATAATCCCAATCAAAGCTATCAATTCACTATCAATTACACCCTCAAATTAAAGTAAACACTCCTTAAGCATCTAACCAATCTTAACTACTATAATAAAGATTACAAAGCAATATATTATAAAGAAAATGATCAAATGACGAGTGTTAATTACATCAAAAAAAAACACAGCAAGAGTTTAGCAATGAAAATGCGCGTCATCATCCCAGGGTTCCGGTCTTCTAAGGGATACTAACCACGCAATTAACTTAACAAACACTAGTTAACAACTAATTAGCGATGGTTAACTAAATCGCAGCTCTACCATCTCGTTTGGGATTACGAGCAACCGAAAGATAATAATAATAAGCTAAAGGATAAATAGTAAATAAAGCCAAGATAAGTAAAGATTAATAACATGAATTTTACTGTAAGGCTAAATGTAAATACATATAGTAGACAATCAAAACAAGGGCTTAAGGTTCACTGAGAAAGCACAAAGTTAACTTAAATGAACATAGAAGGTGTCTTCTCGATAGTCTTTGTGAAAATGTTCAAGATAAAATTAGATGTCAATTAAACGAAAAACTTCAAAAGTCAGAAGTAGTGTTGATTGAACAAACAGTTTCACACTTATTAAAAATGAAGAAGATATTTGCTAGCGAAACGTTTTCTTAACAAACGAATAGGTCTATACAAACAGTCACTTACGCACATCATTGCTGCTTGCAATACACCATGGGATCCCAGGTTTGAATTAAGGCATCTAATTCACACGCGGATATACATTACACAGGTACCGTCGTCGGGCAGATGAAAACACTTCACTATAATGACTCACTGTAGCACCTTTAAAACACATATCACTGGCGCTTATCCCAGTTCATAGATTCTGACGCGGAGGTGGGTTTGACACTGTTCCGCAGGGTAATTCGGCGTCCAGCAAAGTACTACCATCGCTGCCTTCTCAGCAATCATTACGGGTTAGCGGGCTGCAAAACTAAGTTGGCTGTGGTGGTTAACCGACGTCGTCCCGCCAGTCTCTGCTGTGGGTTTTTGTACGGCTCCGTCCTGTTCACCAAGTTCGCAAAACTATCAGTTCCCGCGGCAAACGTGCTGAGCTGTTTCGGCAGTTGAAAGTACACTTACACGATCGGTTTTCTTATCCGTCACCGTACCTCTCCTATGTCACCAATCTTAGTTCTTATTCATATTGAAAAGGCAGAAATTAAAAGGAAAGGGTAAAAATAAAAATAGTTCAAATAAGTGTGGAGACTACATTTTGTTCGACTTAATGGCTTAACGACTCCGACACCAACTCATTATTTTTCTGGAAATAAAATAATTGAAAAGAATAACTGATTATGTCATCAAAACACACAAAATTAACCAATAAAGCAACAGGCGACAAAGAGACGGGGTAACCCACGAAGGAAAGAAGTGATTGACAGGCCAAAGACAATGTAAAAGAAAGCAACAGGAAGCTCTCAAATGAACAGAGCAGCAAAGAGAAACAAGAGGGCAAAAGGTTAACAAAAGGAGACGAAAAGCAAGACCACCGGAGAAAGATAAACATGAATGAAGAAACAGAGTCTAATGCAAAAGGAATTCGCAAAATTGAAAATGAGAGTAAAACAGTGAAAAAGATAGCGAAAAATAAAGGGATGAAAAATGAAAGGGCAAAAATAAACAAAAGACTAAAAAAATCGTGACAACCATTTGACTGGGTTCGTCATTGTACTGTTGAAGCAGTTCCTGATGTATTTGGAAACGATTAGTGGTTTCTAAGCGCCCAGACATTTGCGGTCCCTATTTGTCATGGTGGACTTTCTGCCACTGTTCCTCCATTGAGATTGATTGTGTCAGTACTTCTTCCACTGTAAATGAATACTGCTCACTGTGGAAGTGGATATTCCAACAAACGCTGCCACCTCTGGCAATGTTCTCAGCCAAAAACTATGCCTTCTTTTGCCACTCAGTCACATCACATTTATGATTCATAGTTCAACCTGGAAAACAAACAATATATTAACACTTTTGCATTGTACACACACCCCAGACTTTACCAGTTATCATCCAATACTGTACTTATCACTATCTGCAAGATTGTTCACATTCCTCATTGTTAAACTTATACAGCTTTTTTTTCCACATTCCATAATTTTTTGTCCAGGATGCTTATATCTATCTATCTATATATAGTGTCAAACAGATCTGAAATTGTAAGATATCTCAAATTACTAGAAGCTCTTTTGGAAATGCAGAATTGATTTCAATTATAAGTTAGTACAGTGCAACTTGGATAATTCGAAGCTGAAGGGACCACTACAAAACTTCGAATTAAACAAGTTACATCTTTTAACTTTAATTTCAGGTCCACTGAATGCTTGAATAGATTATACTGTCAATAAGTAAATATTTATTCAGAAAGATCATGGTATGAAAGACTTAAACACTACATGTATGTAAACAAAATAAGATTTATATTACGTAAGCTACAGTACATATTACATTCAATACAGAAAATTATAGTTTTTCAAAAAATTGTGCAATTGCTGATTGTTTTGTAGAATTCAGTCGCTTAAGGCTAGCAAAATCATCAAGCATCAGAATGGAAAACAGCTTCACTTACGTTGCTTTGTCCTTCAATGTACCGATGAAATTCGGCGATATCCCGTACTCGTTGGCGATTTGGCATTTCTTCTTCACACCCCTTTCCACCTCGCGAATGATGGTGACCTTTTCAGCGAACGTTAAATTCTTGTACATGCGTGGTTTACTGAAATACATGGTGACACTGACAACAGGAAGCTCAAATGACGCCTGAAGCGTCACATGTTGAATGGCGTCACGTGTCGAACGGTGGCGGGAAGGGGATTTCAGTTCGAATTTCTTAACGATGAAATGCCGAAAAGTCATTATGGTTCGAAATTTTTTATAAAAAACTTCGAATTAAGGAAGTTGAACTTTTAATTATCCACGATTTTTTAACATTGATTTAATAAGAAATTCAAGGGACTAAGAGAAATTTTCGAATTAAAGACGTTCGAATTATCCAAGTTGCACTGTATTTATATTAAGCTCATAAGAAATTAACATAAGAAAAATTTGATTTAGAATAATTAGATTTTTTTAAGTCTTTGATCACCATACCATAATATACTTTGCTTTGTTCAGCTGTGAACCTAAACAAGCTTGCATTAATAACTCGTCGTCATCAGAACAAACTTGTTGCCCAGAAGACCAGAACACATTGCAAGTTAAAAATGCTTAAATTTGATACCTTGTTATCCTTTGTTAAAATGATGTACAAAGCATTTTAAGATGTTGCATTTTCATTGAAATTGTAGGAATTAGATACATATATATATATATCAATGGTAATTCTTTCCACCTGATAAAAACAGAAGTAGATATTTGTTTCTAATAATGTCAAGGTGGTAAACTTAAGTAATCCTAAATATTCTTTTATCCTCTAGGTGTTTCTGATAATTTCTCATGTACCTCTTGTTCGTCAGTTGGCTGATATTATTCTTAACAAGGATATGTCAATATTTTCAGAAGAATACTGTTCGCGGCCAAAATATTTGCAGGTAATATCAATTAAGATTAATATTATTAAAACATCCTCAGATAAGAAAATAAAACAGTAACAAAATGCCTGGCATTGCAATCGATAATAATATTCTTAAGTGTTATTTATGGTAATGACTTGAAAAATGTAACATTATTTCTAAATTTTCAGACTACCTTAATTAGTCATTTGTTTTTGAGAATAAACAAAAGCATAATGTCAAAATGTGGAAATTTTCAGAATCTCTTTCAATGTTCCTCTTTATCAAGCTTTTTATATTCTACTATACATTAAGACTGAACTTCAAACAAAGATAATGATCATCTAAAGCCACTTTCAGAAAAAGATCGGGAGTGACATCAGATTTAGGAATATCTATTCTGTCGTGGCGAGATGCTCTAAGCATATGTCTTTCATGCTAAGGTTCGCTGGATCGATTCTCCTTTATTGTTTTTCTTTCACCCTCTGCAATTCTTTAGGTTTTTTTTTTTTGTTTTTTAAATAATCCTGTTTAAATTACATATATTTTAATTTTATTCTAGCCAGTCAAATCAGAGGACCATGCAAAGGCTGATCTTTACGATTTACTTTTAAAGTATATTTGAAGAGACACTTGCAAGCTAGTGGAGGCAGCCATGATCTCAAGTAGTTCGACAACTCAATAACCAATAGCACAATTGATTTTTACTACACTCATGTTTGTGGAAATTGCAACACCATGAAGGAACCATCAGAATGGAAGGAAATTTATTACATACATTACTAATAGTGATACAAACCATCGATTAAAGTTTCAGAGCAATGCAACAAAAAAATCAGTACTTTCTAAAAATCAGTATGGTGTAAAGCCTCCACGAGCTGCAATAAGAGCTTCTTTAAGCTGTGGCATTGAATCAAGCATGCCTTGGCTGTGATCCTGGAGTATTGCTTGTCAGGCTGCTTCTATCCGAGTCCACAGTCGATCAGTATTGACTGCTGGATGACAATGACAGGCTAGCGGTTGAGTAACCATATTCCAGACATGTTCAATAGGTTACATATCGTGCAAACATTCAGGCCAGGGAAGAAGGGGTATCTGCCTTGCTTTGAAGACTGTCTGGACATTTCTGGCAACATGTGGGCGAATATTGTCTTGTTGGAATGTGGCTCCAGGAGTGTGCTGAAAGAAGGGTATGACTTCAGCCTCCACAACTTCCCTGATGTAGTAGTTGCTGTTGAAAGTGCCAACAATTCGTAGCAGCCATTTTACGGAAAAGATTCCAGTTATGACATGGAAAATGTTAAAAAAGTTATTGTTAGTTCCATTCCGCTTTGTAATGGATCTTACTGCAAAATCCACAAAAGATTACTTCCATTCATGCAGTATCTAATGAAAAGTGATTGCATTTCATTGCAAAAATTATCAAGTTCTGTTTCAGTAGGGTCTTATGCTTGCAGTTTCAAAATTCACGATTCAACAGGTCATGAAAATGGAAATAAAGAATTTAATCTGGGTACTTAGTTTCTTGGATAAAAGAAAGGCCATTCTGAAGTTGACAGTAGAGATGATTAATATATTTGAAGATGTACCATAATAGATAAACAGCTGCATTTTGAAATGGAATGATTTCCTTGTTGTAAGGCTTACATAAAATTGAAGGCATATAAATCCCAGATGCTAATGAGTTGAATACTTAAGTTGTTACCCAGTGATTGCTATTGACTCAATGAAGATTCAGTTCGTAATAAAGCAGGAATTAGGAGATAATCAGTTTACCAAACAATTCCTTTGGTTATTAGGATTAAAACAAATAATTATACTGTGTCCTGACTTTCTGAATAAGTATTTGATTGCTACTCCACAATTAACGGAAGTTCTCCACTTAGGTCGTGAGATTACTACTTCTCTCATGCATTCTGGTTGATTGGATAATTATTTAGATTATTACAGAGAAAGCATCTATCAAATGACAGTTATCATTAGACTGTTTGTTTCACTCTTTGTCTGTGTGAATCATTTTGCAGTATTTCTGTTGAGATCTCAAGGTCTCAATATAGAGAGAGAACTTCCCCAAATTTAGCTGATACTGGGCCGGGAGGAAAGTTCAACATTTAGAAATATTTTTGTTTGTAAATCCCATTTATAGAAATTTAGATATATCCATTGACAGAGTATTGGAACTTTGAAGTATTACTTTTAAAATCAAAATGAAATTAGTATAAAACGTTAAATTTAATTTGTAAAGATATTAAAATCCGCTCAGCGATAGGATGACTCTGACCTTGAACTACACCCATGATCTCTTAATCATTCCAGGACTGAAGTTTGTATAGAGAAACTATTCACAATGGCGACTCTCAAGCGAGGCAAACCTATCAGGAGCCAAACACTTTCCCGCCATAAACACTGACATATACAATCGATTCAAATTCTACTATTGCACCATCTGGTGTCCACGGTCGTTCTTTGGTTGGGAGGAGAATAAGGCATTAAATTTAACACAAATTCTTTCCTGATTATAATGATATAATGTTGATTATAATAATTTCACCAACTATATTTTTTTTGTTTAATTTTACATATTGAATTTTTGCTCATTGTTTACTAACATGAAAGGTTTCTATGTGATTTCTGCTGAGTTTTCATTTTGCTGTTATTGTTTTAGAGGAAGCAAGTACAACTCCTGACATTTTACCTATATTTTGTGTGTGTGTATGTGTGTGGGTGGGATTGGGCTGATGGGTTTTGGATTTTGTTGAAATTAAAAAATGAAAGACTGCCAACCCCTCTTTATAGCAATGAAATTTTACTTAAGCTCAAGTTTGATCGTAGCCAGCAAAATGTTAATGCTAGAAAAATCTGTTAGGTTTTACCCTTAATGTCACTGATAATTTTATGTCATTATTTACTTTAGGGAAGTCAGCCATCACGCCCTGGATTCATTGCTCCTCCTGAGTCTCTGGAAAAGTCATTAGAGAATAAAATAAGTGATAGTCGATGGCCCAAGGGAAATGGTCCTGCTTCGGATGACAGCAATTACTCTTTAGATCAGGAATGTTTTGAAGTTGGAGAAAATTCCACTTTATCACAGGATGCTAATTCTAAAGACGTTCCTACTGATGATAATGGCTATCCAGAAGAGGCTGTTGAAGGTAAGGATTTCATTTTTCATAATAGAGTACCTTAAGGCAGCATATTATTATTATTATTATTGTGTTCTTTCACTGCAAATAGATTTGTAATTCAAAAGCTCTCTAATGAATGCAAACGATATTTTCTATTCACCATCTCTAATTCTAGAAGAGCCTTGCATAACCTGGTCGATTTTAGCTGATTTATTCCTTAACCGTTTGACTGTGCAGTTATGTGTACATTGTCATGTAGCCTGTGATAAGTTTTTTTTCTTCTTTTTTTTTTTAGCTAAATGTCATTTACAAAAATATATATGATTATAAGAATGAAGTCAACGGGGGTCAGTTAAACTACATGAAAGTTTCTCTATAAAAAATGTTTTGTTTTGAAAATTGTTAGGAAGCTTAATGTTCTACATTTCTGCTAATACTATTTCTTTTCCTTTTTATCAAGAAAGTTACAGTATATGGCTATCAGCAGATTGTAAGCCATATACTGCCAGTTTGATAATTTATATATACTATTACGGGCATTTGCTGTTCTCAGGTGGCAACATGTCTTGCTAGCAATCTTCCTCAAAGATAAGGTTGTTTACAAAATATACGATTACACATCTGCAAAAAATTCTCAGACTCGTGTTGGGGATAAAATCCAAAAAACTTCTACTCTGTAGACAAATGCTCTTTTGCAACCTTTAAGTTCTTTATCCCTTCCTGATCATTAATAAAGTCGGCATTTAGAGATTTGTTTGCTGTTCACTTTATTTAATGAGACTTCAATGCAAAGAGATAAATAATCTCAAATCAATCTATGGTGGTCATTCCTTTCACTGGCTCATCTTTTTTTCTGCTAATTCTCTTAAAATTTTTATCTTTTCTGTCCAGCTCATTATGAAAATGAGTATTCTACTGATCGGCCCATACATTACTTAGAAAGGGCCGATCAGTCAGTCATTGATCATAAATTTATTTAGTTATTCAGGTATTTGTGAAATTGTTTTACAACCGTCAGTCACACATTTCTGGGATGTTGAGAAATGACAGTATAAACTAAAGACTAGCTTCCCATTTGGCATTGCTGTTATTTTTAGTTTTAGTAAGTTTTTAGTTCTATTTTATTTATAAAAAGGTCTTTTTAAATGCTCTTTTATGAATTTTTGACCCTGAATTCATAATAATTCATTAAATTATTCATGAAATTTCTACTTTGAACTTATTGTTTTCAAATTGAAGATACAAAGTACAATCCAAAGAGTTGTTGTGAAACCCTTTTCTTGGTGTTTAAATGAAAATATCTCTTTATAGTTGCAGCTGAAAGTACAGTAAATGGTTTTGCTAGTTCTGCTGATGCTGAAGAAGCTAACTTAAATATAACAGACGAAGAGAAAGAAAAACTTCAGGCAGAGGGAATTAGAATTCCAAGTGATCAGCCGTTACAACGAACATTTGAACAATTACATGAAGAATTTTCCCTTGCAAGCAGGTGAGTTTTATACATTCCCTTTAAATAATATCTTAACAATCATAAGAATTTCTTTTAAATTATTTAAAATACAAAAGATGGTTGATTGTTAGTTGTTAACCCGTTCCGTGCCATCCCAGAGTTATCTCGTCCTAGTGACCTTGACCGCTGTTGGCCGCTCCCAATTGTACTCGTCTTTGTAAGGTGACAAATTTTTTCTAACAAATCCTGTTAATTGTTTTGGTTTTCTTGAAAAAATGATATTATCACCTGCAATATGAGTTGTTTTAGCCACTAAAAGGCACTTCAAATTACTTCTTTGAACTTGAGCAGTATTTTAAAATTACAAATCTTCTGGCTTGTGAGTCTATTTAAAAATGCCTCCGAAAAAAGGCTTGAATTTCAGTGAATTATAATTTATTTCCTTATATTTAAGAGCTTTTATTCCAAGATTATTCGAAATTATTTTTTTTTTATCATTAAAAACTAAAACATTGTTATCAATTTTAATCTTTGACATTTGTTCTTCAAAAAATTATATTATCAAACTGAGTTTAAACTGTTCATTAATCTTTTCGTAAGTATAAAAAACTAAGCAACTTATCATTTCGGAGTGAAAAACAATCGAAATTAACTAACAAAAAATACATTTGAATACGTTAGGCTTAACTTGCTAAAAAACTCAGCATGTTGAGCATCCAACCACCGCACAACTGGTTAATGCAGTGAACTGGTTAATGATTAAAAAAAATTTTAGTGCTTCCCCCCCCCCTTCTAACATTAAAATGAATGCTTATAAATGAAAATAAGCATGTTTACAATTATTATGAGTCATTACTAATTGGATTTTGGGATTTGTTGATTTGCATCAATCAGTTACTTATGTAGTTTAATCAATTAGGTGTGGGGATTGAAGAATTATTTGTTCCTTTCTGTAGTACTTGGCAAAATAATGTATGTGTTAAGTTGGCAAAGCCTTGAGTTTTCATGTATGTGCATCTACATAAGGGAAATAGAAGCAATTGGAGCATAGAGTGAAAGGTCACTTTTTCTATATTTTCTTTGGAGTTGATTTTATGTTACACTATATTGTGCAATTTAAGAATAAAAAAGAAACTTATTTGTAATAGAAAGATTTGAATCACTTGTGCTTCATCAGGTTTACACGACAAGTGCAGTGATGAAGAGCAGTTATTTAAATTTATTTACAGTAAAACCCCATTATTGCACTCATCAAGGGACCGAGACCTAAAAGCGTAATAAGCGAGACAGCGCTATTTCGAGGTTTCACTGTATATAGAGTAAGTCAGGGACCGTATAAAAGGAGCATAAAGAACAGGATAGCGCTATATCGAGGTTTTACTGTAATTTGAAATTGATGTACTTTAGCTTGGGTCTCAAACAATCGATCAAGCCAGAATTTACTGTTATCAAGCTATTGACAAGCAATTGCTATGGAAAAGTAATGGTTTTGTAATTACATTTTTGTTTTCGTTTTCATGGTGCTGAAATGCACTGTGTAATAATATATACACTCATGGACAAAAAAATTAGCGCACCAAGAAGGAGTCGACAAAATGAAACGAAAATTTACATACGTAATGACTACTTTGATATAAGTAAATGATTAGAAAATCAAAGAAAAAGGATAATTTATTTCAGAGAAAAAGGCAAAAGAACGGAGGAGTTAATACTGCGTTGGACCCCCTCTAGCGCGAATGCACGATGCGATACGATCGGGCATTGAGTCATACAAGTTCTGTATGATGTCTTGAGACATTTCGTTCCATATTTGCTGTAACCTTGCCTCTAATTCGTTCAAACTCGTGGGATGCCCAACTCGTCGTCCCAAATGATCCCAGATATGCTCGATTGGAGACAAATCTGGGGATCGGGCAGGCCAAGGAAGGGTAGTAACAGTGCGGAGACAGTCTTGTGACACCCTTGCCGTATGAGGCCGAGCATTGTCTTGTTGAAAAATGGCTCCTGGGAGCCGTTGCATGAGGGGCAACACATGTGGTTGCAGGATTTCATGAACATACCGCTGGGCTGTCATGGTGCCATGGAACAATACTAGGGGTGACCGTGTATTGTAGGCAATGGCACCCCATACCATCACACCAGCTGTGGGAGCGGTGTGTCGCTGTACAGCAAAGGCAGGATTGAAGCGTTCACCACGGGCTCTCCACACACGAACACGATTGTCATCACTGCCGAGATTGAATCTGGATTCGTCGTTAAAGACGACCTGGTTCCATTCCGCTGCAGTCCAGTTTCCTCGTGCGCGGCAAAACTCCAAACGGAGGCGTCGATGGGTGGGTGTCAAGGGCAGCACACGTAATGGGCGCCGCGATACCAACTGTCCTTCAGCCAGGCGCCTTCGTATGGTTCGAGAAGACACAGCGGCCCCTAGTGAAGGTGCTACCTGTGCCTGGATGGCGGCCGATGAAGCAGTTGGCTGTACGCGTGCATTTCTGACTATGTGGCGGTCTTCTTGACGACTGGTCTGTCGAGGGCGTCCTGAGCCTGGTCTTCGTGTACATGACATCTCTCGGGTCCACTGGTCCCAAAACCTCCTTACAACACAATCAGAGCGGCCTAATTGACGAGCTACTCGCCTAGCTGACCACCCAGCTTCCATCATTCCGACGATTCTCCCTCTCTCAAACTGCGACAACTGCGTATACTGTCTTCGAACACGGCGTAATGGCATGTCTACCTCAGCTCTTCCTTTGTAAATGATTCAGCACACTCAAACAAGCTTTGGTTACCTGTTTTGTACTCCAAAGAGTATGATGTTCAACGCCCTCTACCGGCTATACATAATGCGCAATCACGCTGCATTTCTAATCATTTGCATATCTCCCCGACATGTACCTTCACTGCAAGTTTCGTTACAATCCCGCAATTATTTCTTGGTGCGCTAATTTTTTTGTCCATGAGTATATGTAGACAAACTTTCTAAATTATTTAATAGATGATACTTCTCCATTTACTTTGTTATAATTCCAGTGAAATATTTAAAGATCAATAATGTAACAATGTACATTAAATATATAGTCTGACATAGCAAGGCAGTTGTCATTGGTTCTTCATCCATCGTGAACTTGCATAATCTTTTGTTCATGTGACACTTGTAAAAACTGGATCTGCTGAGCAATGGAATTCCTTAGAAGTTTCAACCAAAATGATCAAATGATTGTATCTCCTACATCTAAACCAGTGGTGCACAACCCGCGGCCCGCCAGTATATTTGCTGCAGCCCAGTAATGTCAAATTTAAAATTAAATTTGAGCCTTTACATTGATGTCAACAAATACATTGAAAAATTTCATAACTTGCAATAGCAACTGTCACAGACTTTACTATTGATACGTCGAGACAAACGACATTAAGTAAATATTATTATATGTCTTTGGTGTAAGAATTTACTATTGGAATAGAGCACCACTGTATTCTTGCATGTTTTTCTGTCAACTGCAGCAGTTAGCAGACTGTTCTGAGACAAGCTACTCATTGTATTATAATAGAAAGCATTGCATTGTTACCTGAGTTTATGAAATTTTAGTTCAGTTTATTCTATTGTAATAATAAATAAGTGTTTGAAGTTAAACAGTTTGGTGGTCATGACTTCAACCAAAAAGCACAAGATTACTGAGCAACACTGGTGAGAAGTGGACAGAACTACATTTTTGTTGTGAATTTGGAGGTAAAGCAATATGTTTAATTTGTAAAGAAACCATTAATATTGTAAAAGAGTACAAACAGACATTAATCAAATCATTAATTAGTAAGATATATGAGGGAGGAGGATGGAACGCTGCACCCACCATCCGAACTTTTATTAAAATATTGGTCCTTAGACTTCATAAGGTTATGCATCCCTGATCTAAAGCATCCACTCGACCCATAATCTGAACAATCAACATCAGATTTGATTACAAACCATCATTCACATGTTGTGGAAGATGCATTGAAGGTTATAGAAATGGTTGTCTGCGATCATCCCAAAGACCATCTATTTTTCTTGTGAACTCTTTCTCAAAGAAAAAACAAAACAAAACTGTTGATTCATCTGTATTCCTGAATTTCCCTGGCAAAAAAATACTTCAAGGCGACTTGCTTACACATAACAATTAAAGTAAAATATAGTAAACACATTTCACTTAAGAGACATGTAGTGGCACGTACATTTTTCTTCTTATGAATTCTTATCTATTTCACCAGTACCTATAAAGATTTTGAATTTAGAAAACCAGTTCCATGGGATTCCTAAACCACATCGTTTTGCAACTTATATATTACTCTAGCAAATTAAGAAATGAGCCACAATGTAATTTATTTTTAAAGGCTATATAAGTAGGGGAGGACAAAACTGAAGTATAACTAAGAGATAAAGATGGATAATAAAAAAGAAAAATGAAGATTAATTCAGATAAAATTATTTTCAAAAAAAGAAAAATCAATGAGCAAATAAATTGGCAGAAGAACAGGAATAAATTATACATATGAAAATGATGAACATATTTCAAAATGTTTTCTACAATGTTTCAAACTTGTTATATAAAAATCTCTGGCTTTTTATTCTAAGTTCAATAAATTGAAAGATATGTAAGAAAGAAATGTTTTACTTGAAACTTTTGCATTAGAGGTAATTTATATTTATGTGGTATTTTATAAGTATAGTTTAGTAATAATGGATTTTAATGTGATCTCTCAATTGACTTCTTTATTTTCAGACCTTATCTTGAAGCTATCTTTAATGCTTTGGAATGTTCTGAAAATGATTATGCAGCTCTTTTTGCTTTGTGTTTACTCTACGCTCTTGGCCACAATCAGGGTGAGAATATTAACAAGTCATTTTTTTTTTATTTCTCATATCTACTTAGCATATTTATATCTGAATTTTTATTTATTTATTTATTTATTTATTTATTTATTTATTTATTTATTTATTTATTTATTTATTTATTTATTTATTTATTTATTAGGTATCAATCAAAAACTTCTGGATGCCGTATTAATGCCTACTGATAAATCAGAGGTTTGTAAAGCAGTTTTTTTTTATTGTTATATTCAGTTTATGAAAAAACAAACAAACATGAATCATATATAAAGAAATAGCTATTGTATTGTAAAAAAAAAGTAAAGTTTTACATGATTTAAAAGCTTAATGCATAAAAAGGATCTCACTTGACAGGCCTTGTAGTTATAGGAATTGTAACAATTCTCTACCATTGGGATGAAGTTAGGGTTGGGTGGTGACGCTCTCCTGCCTTAACCCTGGGAAAGAAATGGGGTTTCCATTTTATAGAGGGCTGGGTTAACCTTAGAGCCCAACTAGCAGAGAAACGTCCAGGGAAAAAAATCCCTAATCTCCAATGGGAATCCTTAATCTCCTAAGCTCTTCCCTAATCTCCTCCAGCCTCAGCCCTGTACCTACATCAGTGGACTATGACTAAATGAATACTATGGCTAATTCAAATTAACATTTATATCAAAATTATAATTTTTCAAGTCATTATAAGTTTTGAGCATTATACTTTGAAGTTGATAATAGTTTTTAAATGTGCTTATTAATGTACACAAGAATTAAATAGACAACTGTCTAAATGTAAGATGTGCCATGTTATAGCGTCCAGAGTAATTTTCTCCGATGAGTTCTGTTTTTCAGTTTTCAGACAGTGGGAGAGTGTGGATATGGTGGTTGCCGAGCCAAGAATTTAGCTTGAATTACCTCCAGCCAACTCTGAAACATGGTGGGTTTTCTGTAATGGCATGGGGAGCCAAATGGAGGACTGGTCGTTCAGAGCTCATTGAATGTGACGGCAGCATCAATGCCCAAAAGTACATTTCTATCCTTGAAAGGGGCCTCCTACCAATACTTTCCAGTGACCAAATGTTTAAGGCCACTTCCCTGTTCATGAAAGATCGGGCTCCAGGCCACAATGGACCCAAACCACAGTGCACAATGGTTACTACAGTGCACAACCCAAACATGGCTTGAACAAAACAGCACCCGGAAACTGCTGTGGCCAAGCCAGAGCCCAAATATGAACCCCATCGAACATACATGGGACATATTAGACAGGAAAGTATGACAGATGCTACAGAAACCGAAAAACAAGGCACACCTACTGGCCTTGTTACGCAAGGCCTGGGATGAATATCCACAGGCCAAAGTTGGGGAACTCATGGACACAATGCCCGACAAGGCCCTTTGTAATGCAAAGGGAAGGGCTACCAGATATTAGCTCCAGCATTATTTTACAGCTACTGCCATTCCAGAAGATAATAACTATCTCTTTTTGAACAACAGATGTCCATTTAATTCTTGCATGTCTATGAATATGTATATGATTTAGAAATGATGACAATTATTAATTTTGCCAAAATTTATTTTCATTTTATTGTATTTAGATAATAAATGCTTATTCATTTTCCTTTTAGACAAAAGAGTGGTACAACGTTAATTTAGTAGAGCGTCTGATCAAGATCATATCTGGAAGCTGTCAATATAGTAAGAAATGATGATTATTTGAATATTACTTTTTATTTTCCTTTTTCTTTTAGTTACAGAAGCTCCATAAATTTTAATGATATAAACTCACTTTAAAACACGATTGAAGGAAAATTATCTTTAGTATTAAAAAAAAAAAATGGAAATATAAATTTTTTCTTTGGATTTTGTCAGATTCAGAAAGTATTTATTTTTAAAAAATAACAAATAATATTTAATAATGTTTGTTTTTTGGAGAAATTTTCAAAGGAACTATTTGAAATCTATACACTAATAATTAAATTTTAAACAATTAGAAAAACTTACTTCTGTTAATTATTTAAGTTTTTAAATTTACTATTCTATTGTTAAGGCATACACAGTTATAACTTTGTGTTACTTATCTTTGGCATTTTTAAATGTGATCTGTTCAAATAAGACCCATAATATATCTTAAATTCTTCTATGAGTTTCCTCTGGTAGTTGTTATTCTTTGGCAGCCATTCTCATGTCAATGAAGGTAAAGAATCTTATTAACTAGATCCCTCGGAGAGTGCTCTTGAGAATATTAGCGTCAAGGAAAAAATAACTGAATCTAGGCAAAAAGTTAAACTGTTTAAGAAAAAAGGAACACATGAACTTTATCTCTAGCTTATCTTACAACGAAAATCTATAACAATTGCAACCACAGAGCCATCTCGTGTCTCGTATATTAACAATTCAAAGCTAACAATAACAATTTTTTACACAAACAATAGCAACGTTTGCAACACTCCCCCCCTGAAAGTGTATACTTTCAGTAAAAACAATTGGTCAGTCATAACCCACAGTTTATAAGTCTGTAAAGTCACTAGTAAAGTTAAAGTCACAAATTCTGTCCTTCAAGTTCTAAAGGATATTTTACAACCTTACCGTCAGGTAGCAGGACACGGCACGAACGGACGCAACGCTCTAGTGACTGCACAGGTGATTAACAGAAAATACGTTTTCTTCTGTCCTCCCTCACCTTCATGCACAAAAATTGGTCCCGCATAGTTCACGCCAATTACTTCGAACGGGTTAGCTACATTCACTCGATCAGAAGGGAGAGGCGCTTCCACCATTTGTGCTGGCTTCGCACGGCGCCGAACACAAATTTGACATGTCCTTAACATCTTCGATACTGTTCGTCTATCATCGAGGAGGACGAGCTGTCCTATCCGCAGTGGAAGTGTTGCACCAATGTTTCGACGTTCACTATAACTTCCGGAATCGTCGTCACAACATTAATAGTTAAAGCTGTTTCCCTTGCCTCGGTCATATACGACGTTATCATCGATAGTTTCTGGGTTGTCATAACTGCCGGTTACTAACCACTTTGGTCCATGCCAGCAGGATTCATCACTGATTAAAGCTCTGGCTGACAGTCCACGAGTTAATTTATTCGCTGAATCGTCTTCATTTCGCACGTGAGCCCATTCAGATGTCCCACAGGAGCTCCGAATATCTCTCACTCCATTTGCCACCAACATACTTGTTGTTCCACAATATATATCACAGCACCATACACCTGTTCACTGGCGTCACAAAATGCATGAAACTTACGGCTAACGTCATCCTCATTTTTTAGGGAGAAACATCTCGGAACACTTAACATTTGCAAGTCCGGTAACTTCAGCATCCACTGATTCCAATCAGTTTTTAATGGAGGTTTCAATTCTTCATCCCATGCATAGTTAATTTTCCACAGTTTTTGGAACAAGACCTTCAATCTTATAGTAAACGGTGCAACAATGCCCAGAGGATCAAAAATTCTTGCCATCGCACTAAGAACAATTCGTTTCGTGGGTTGTTTCTCGCTTAGAAAGTCCCTCAGTCCCGTAACATCGAAGTGAAGAGTATCTTCATACTGATGCCCCTTCATCCCTAAAACTTTTATAAATTCCTCCTGGGATCTCTCACTGTATTCCCTCTTACTGCATTCTTCGACGATAGCTTTACGCAATCTCTCATCATTTGTGGCCCATTTTCGCAGATTAAATCCTGCTTCTCTTAACAGGAGTTTACCCTCAAGGAAAATACGCCAACCTTCAAAACTGGAAGGAACTGATCGCACTAAATCATCTACATACATGTTTTGAATAATTGACTTGACGAATTCCGGTTCCACCAATTCCACTCGACGCAAATGAAGACGCACTACCACTGCCAGCAGAAACGGTCCACAGTTTAATCCAAACAAAACTCTTTTCATTCGATATGTTGTAGGAACCACGGGATCCCCAAACTTCCAGTCCTTTGGCAACCACAAAAATCGAACTGCATCTCGATCATTCAGATCTATCTCTACTTGGAGAAAAGCCTTTTCCATGTATGACGTTAATGCCACAGGATGTTGTCGAAATCGTAAAAGCAAGTCCATCACATCTGGGTTTAAGTGAGGCCCGGAGTGGAGGCAGTCGTTCAATGATGGTCTTCCGTCAATAATACGCTCTGTACGTCCAAACCGTTGCTTCAGTCGATCCACTGCTATCGCATAGTTCCCCTCCGTTCTTGGAAGCCCTTCGATACATTTCAATGCCTTATCAGTTAATACACTACGAAGGTAGTTAAATTTGTCAGTGTCACACAAGTCAGCCTTTTCATGAATTGCTGACGAAAACGCTTTCCAGAAACTGGTCCACGTTGAAATATCTCCATTAAACCTTGGCAGGTCGAATTTAGGAAGTCGCATTGATAATTCTCCATTCCTTGGCGTACCGCTAGAAACAAACCTAGACCCAAGCTGGCTCGGAGATGGACTTCTAGTACAACAATTTGACAGAATACGGCGTAACCTTTCTAACCACACAGCAATGTAATCATTATACTTCATGATTCCTTTCATTTCTTCGTCAATTTTCTCAAAATTCAGTTCCAAGTCTACATCAACTTCTTTATTCAAATCATCTAACATAATCCTTTTCTCTTTTAACTTTTCAATCAAATCTTTGGCCAGTTCGGCGTTTTTCGTTTCAAACACCGTCTTCAATTCGCCTTCCATTCTCGTTAACGTTGTTCTCACAGAATCCGGCTTCAAAATAGCCTTCGACACCATTCCTCGTCAGCACTGCCGGTAATTACACAGAAATTTCCAATGGAACACACATGAACGCAAAAAAAAAAGCTTAACCTTCGAACGCAATACGTCGGCAGCCTTTTTTTTTCTCCCTCTCACTACCGGTAATTACACAGAAAGAATGAACAACTTACGTTTGTATCAGTCCACAATACGACGGAACACACGAACGCAAAGAAAAAGGCTTAACGACGAACCATCGAACGCAATACGACGGCAGCCTTTTTCTCCCGGGTTTTCGGCACCATTAAAGAATCTTATTGACTAGATCCCTCGGAGAGTGCTCTTGAGAATATTAGCGTCAAGGAAATAAAAAACTGAATTCTACGCAAAAAGTTAAACTGTCTAAGAAAAAAGGAACACATGAACTTTATCTCTAGCTTATCTTACAACGAAAATCTACAACAATTGCAACCACAGAGCCATCTCGTGTCTCGTTGCCTCGTATATTAACAATTCAAAGCTAACAATAACAATTTTTTACACAAACAATAGCAACGTTTGCAACAGAAGGCTTATTAATTAGAGCATTTCTGAAAACAAAATCTGAGAAAAACAAATCTGATGCTGTCAGTCTTGCTTTTTGAAAAGACCAGATTCTAGCAAATCCCAAAACCAGTTGGGAGTGAGTCAGCTGTCATCTGTTTTATGTCTTTTATTAAAAAAAAATAAAAATAGTAAAACGTAAATTTCATTATTATTCTCATCAGCATTTACTGTTCATTATAGATTAAAGGTTTGGCTCTTTTCTTTTTTTTTCCAATTCTCTTAGTTTAAAGGTTTGATTTTTTTTCAGTTAAATTCATCGAAGCTTTAAAGATATCCAACTTTATCGTGTAGATAGTTCCTCGTTACCTAATAATGGATAACATAATGAAGAAGTGAAACTCATGAAGAAGTTTTAATAATGACATAAATCAAATGTCTTTGCTATCTGACTTTGTTTCCATTTCATAAAAATTACTTAAAGTTTAGAAATTATTGTAAAGAACTATTGTACAAGCCTTACAAATCAAATACTTGTGATGCATTTGATCACTGTATATAAGTGTACATAACCTGTAGGTCCTAGGCCTGCATACAACATTTGAGTTCAATGCTTCCAACTTTCTTGAAAGCACCATATATGCACCTGGAGGTGACAGTTGGAACTACAAAAATATTATTCAACAATTGGAACTAAAATATTATTGAGCATAAGAAGCATCACAGATTAACCTGGTGGCGGAATTGAAACTAAATTATTAACTGGAGGCAACACTAGAATTATGGAGCGTAAACGGGAGGATGTTGAGGGGATGGACAAACATTGCTGAAGGATATTTCTATGAGGTTTTCGGAATAGTTACAGATTTATAATGATTACATGAGTTCTTATGAACTGGGGAAGGTTTGAAGTGATAGGGATGTGGAGAAGGGGAGAAAGGGGTGAAAGTCTTATATTCTTCGATCTAGATATTAATTCAAGTTCAAGTTACAAAATTCAAATAAAATATTACTTTCTACCTATCATGTGATTTTTGTACCAATTGGGAAAGTTTCGAAGTGATCTCACAGTTTCAATTTGTTTCTTAACCACATCATTGTAACCCATACGAAGAACAGGTATTCCGCTAGTGTAATATAAAGTTCATATATTTTTCATTTACTGAAGCTTTTTAATAAAATTAAGCCTGAAATTATTTACTGGAAAAGAAGATTGTTAAAGGAAAAGTTAAAGAAGACTGCATAAATTGAGTTGACAGCATTATTTCATTTATGAATTTGATGTTTTATTTTTATTTATTTTTATTTTATTGAAAACTGTGTTCAGCTTATATAATTCAGTTTTTTTGTACAATTTATGATGGAAACATTATGGTGAAGGATAGATTTCTATTTCTGGAGAAAAGGTAATCATCTGCTTTCCATTGTGAGGATATATAGTTTGAAGATATCATTTTCAGTTTCAGTTGACAATTAAATGCCTTTATTCATCATTAGAAGAAAGAACCGAGATGCCAGGAGTAAACAAAGGTTGGATTGTGGAGCTTAGAAAATGCATCTCTAGTACATTTTGATGTTTTTGAGTCCACTTTTAAAACCATATTTTAGAGAATTCACTTATGTATTATTGAGTTTTGACTAAAGACACAAAAAGTAGGCTAATTTGTAGTAAAATTGAACAGCATTGACAGTGTTGGATATATGTAACAAAATTAATGTCCAAAAAAAAAAAAAAAAATGGTTAATTTGAGTTTTTTTATTTTATTTTTGCAGACAGTAAAGTCCGATTGGCAACATTAGAAATGAGTTTGATTCTTCTCAAACAACTAGTGTTTAAAAACGGCAGAAGTTTTCTTCAGGATCGACATTTGGCAGCTCTTGAAGGAGCAAGAGAGGAGAGCATTTTATTACTTAGAAACTTCTATAAGGTAAATGCTTTATAATAATTTAAAAAAAAATTATTATAAATTAGATTTGGTTACTATATGATGCAGTTCATGGGATAAAAACATTCTAAGTGAGTGATCCCAATCAGTATTTATTTATTTATTCTTGTTAAATTTTTGTGCAATTTAACCATAATTGAATTGAAGTCTCTACCAAAACCCTTTCTGACTTGTGATGTTTTCATAAGGGAAGAGTTTACCTAGATGTAAATGCAGTTATTTTATGTTCCTTCATGGAAAATATATTGGGAATCACTGTTTTACCTGATGTTTTAAGTCACCTTTAATAGTGTTGGATTCTTTTATATACTGTAATTTTATTATTGGAATGAATTGATTTTCTATTCTGAAGTCTTGGTGTTGGAGAGGTTGTATTTATACATAAATTTCTTAAATTTACTTATTTACATCTTTGTCATAACATTTTTTATTATTAGCTTCAAATGATGGTGTCATGTGACCATATTTTATAAATGCATTCTACATTTGAAATTTTATTTTTTAATTTCTGGGCAGAGTGAAGAAATATTCCTTGATATGTTTGAAGATGAATACCGTGAAATGAAGAAAAAGCCTCTGAATGTTGAGTATTTGACAATGGATTCCAACATTCTCCTTCCCCCAACTGGAACCCCATTGACTGGTATAGAATTCTACAAACGGTTTCCTTGTGGAGATGTTGAAAGGGCTCGAAGGGTAAACGTTATTTAGAATAGTCATACCTCATAACTTATTACGTTCTGTTTAGATTATATAATACTACTCCATTTTAATCTTCTTCCTTCTATATTTCGGTGATATTTCGCGAAACCATATCTCAATACATATAAAGTATTGAGATAGACTCCAAAGTTATTTTTGGAAAAGGAAAAGGCTTGAAAAAGCGAACGATATGGTTTTGCAAAATATCGCCGAAATATAGAAGGAGGAAGATTAAAATGGTGTAGCATTACAGAATAATCGTAATTAATGCACAAAAAGATGTCTATTTTGTTTTTGTTTTTGTGCTTCTGTTTTTGTAGTTTGTTTCCATAATTTGAAGAAGAAAAAAAAATGTTATAATTTATTGTTATCTGTTAAAAGATGAATTGTTATTATTAATAAGAATGAACACTTTTTTTTTTTCTTTTATAAAAGAGTTTTCATTTTTTAAATTACAGGCAATTCGTGTTTTCTTCTTATTACGAGACTTATCTTTAACATTAAGAATGGAAGTTGAAGGGCATTTACCGTTAACAAATCCACAGGCCTGTGTACAAGTTGGGGATGTATTGGATCTCAGTAAGTAATTTTTATACTTTATTAATATATGAAACAATATCAACTTCATTGTTTTATTTCGTAATTTTTATATTTTATGAAAAGAAAAAGCTGGGAAATTATAATTCAGCTTGTGAATTTTGAACTATTATCTTACAAAATTTTACTATCAAAGCATACTTGGCAAAAAAAATTTTTATTAATTTTCTAATTTTTAAGGAGGACAGATTATTAGTGAATTTTACATCAAGTTTCCTCTTGTAAATATTATATAGTAATTCTTGTTGAAATCATTCTTCTTAAGTCGAAAACACTCTTTTCAATCGGTGACTTTTCACTGCTTCCAGATTTTTGATGTTAAATATTTATATTTCATCTTTGATTTCAGTTCAGATTCATGTTTGTTGCTGTTTGTTTAATAAACCTGATAACTTATTAATAAGCAATCTTTGTTCTTACATGTTCAGTGAGTTTAACATATATATTCTGTACCTAATGGGGGAGAATACATTTCTGGGGTTGAGTTCCCTGTAATACATTCTTCTTTTTTCCATCTTTGAACTCTTTAGTTTCTTGTTGTTTTGTTTTCTTTCTTCTCGATTTTTGCTAATTTCTAAGTGGCATCTTCTCATTTCTTATTTTCTTTTAATTCTTTTTGATCAACGAAGAACTCATATTTTTTGATCAACTGTTTGTTTTTTTTTTTTTGTGTGTGTGAGAGAGATACCTTACATATGGTTTATTTGAAGTTGGCACATTAATTATAATTTGTTTTTCCTTATTTTTCTATTTTAAAATAAAATGATAATGCTTTTCATTGAGCATTAAAGTTTTTTGAGGTTTAGACAAAAATTTTACCAAATTTGAGATAGGAGCAAGGAAATCGTTTTTCAAGAAATATGTTCATAGGATTGTCATTTGTCTGCAACAGTGTCTAACCAAATAAAAGAGTACACATTATTATCAATAAAACTATACAAATGACTTCAGATTTAGTTCCCTGACCCAATACAAATCAATCCTAATAGGTAATATGAAAAGCTTTTAGATCTCTGGATTGCGTGAATGGAGTGCATTTGTTTTCTGTTTCATCAGTTAGATTCTGTTTTGCTCAAACGACAATCCTATAAACTTATTTCCCTAAATATATTGCAAAGACGATTTCCTTGCTCCTATCTCAAATTTGATAAAAATATCTTTTAAAATTCATAAAAGTTGAAGTATTGTTCTTCAATGCATAATGAAGAACATTATTATTTTATTTAAAACAAAATAAAATTAACAAAAATAAAAATAAGAGAATTCAGCTGTTAATGATAATAATTTGTATCTTATAGGATATCTTTTTTTCTTTTCTTGCAGTGCTGTAATTATTTGTAACTGATCTTCATTTAATGTGTTGTGATAGATGATTCATTAGATAGAATAAGGCAACATACTCTATTAACAGTAAACTTTTAATAAATTTCAGTTTCAAATTTACTTATATCTCAATTATATCTAAGCTTTCTCAGTCTGATGAAGAATGGTCAAATGTTTGAAACTATATCTGAAATTTATTAAATGTTTAACATAACTATTAATATAACATTTTTCAATTAAATAATCATGCAGTTTCTTCCAAAAAATTTTATTCTGGGCTGTATTCCAGATAACAGTGATCTGATTGCATGTACAGTTATTATAAAGGACAGCCAGAAAATCCGTCGTTTCCTGGTAATAGACGTCATTCAACTGATTCTAGTTGAACCTGACAGCAAACGCCTCGGCTGGGGAATTGCAAAATTTGTAGGATTCCTACAGGTAAGGCATCATGAATTGTGTAAATGTATTTATTAAATTAGAGGTAAGTTGCATGTTACATCTAATTTACATACTTACTCAAATTAAATATTTTGCTAAGATAGAAAAACAGTATGCAAAAGTGTTAGATAACAACTTTAGAAAAGTAGTTCTCCTTTTTTGGATACCTTGTCAAAAATATAAAATATTTTCCCCTCTCTCAATTCCATAAATTTATTCATCAATGTACACAAGAGTTTTTTTCTCTTTTGTACTGGACGTCAAGTTTATTTTTATCTAATAGTGACTATTATGTGAAAGGAATTAAAGCACACAGCTCTATTAAGTCACTCCACATAATTAAAAAATATTAACCATAAAAAAGATAATATTTTTTTGTATTAAACATGGAAAGATTGAGAAGAAACTGACTCTTTCATTATAAAAAGATTAGATTTGCTTCCGACCTTAAAGAAATGGCTCCTCTTATGTAACTATGATGTTATTCATGTGCAAGAACTACTTTTATAACTTGAAAATGATAATCACTATCTCAAAGAGTAAAAAAATTGGAACATTCATTACCTAAAAAGCTGGAAATTGACAATACCAATTTTTAAAATAAACAGTCTTCTTAAGTTAAGTTAAAGTACCCCACTGCAGGCCTATACAGGCCTATCGGGGCGCAGGAGGGTTAGGCTCCAACAATAAGAACCATGGAACAAAGTTGGGGTTGGGTGGCCAACCCGACGCCCGGCCGCCTTTAACTCCTGGGAAAGAAACCCGGTACCCATTCGAGAGAGGGCTGGGTAGACCCTAGGACAGTCTTCTTTTAAACCAAATTTAATTAAAAATAATTTAATCAGTAATTTTCAATAAACCCTTAAAAAGCAGTTAATATTCATTTTGTAGCTTTTTTTCAGGCTGCCAGTTGGTTTGTTTTTGCATTGTTGTCTCCGTATAAGTAATGACAGCAGATGCAAAAATTTTCTTACAATTAATGAAAACATATAAAAAAATGTGACTATATGCAAGAAAAATGAAAAAAAAAATCGTACTAAAGGACTATATGTAGAACTCCATCAAATAAGTCATTAAAAACAATAGTTGATAAGCAAGTGATTAGGATTACTCACATGTAAACAAACTCAGTAGTGGATTAAAAACACTGCAGCAAAATATTATGTCAAAGTGGTGATTGTCTCGTTCAACATCCGGATTTCTTAATGTCTCAAAATGAATTTGTAGCTTTACGTAGTTGAACTTGAGCGGTATTTTTGTTGTTGGTATTTTACGATTGGAGAACAGCAATTTTACAAGACAACCACGTAACTTTGTTATTGTGCTTGTAATTGATTACTCCTTTTCCTTCATCCAAGATAATATCCTGCAAATAGTATAAAGAATATCGAATAAGTAAAGATTAATTTTTAAGAGAAACCTATGCTTGGCAATAATTCCTTTATCTATAAGAGACCATTTTATAAAAAATCGCCATTGAAAAATAGCATCTGCAATTGATTTGGATAAAATGAGATGGAGATGCCCAAGTAAAGAGATCTGATGGCCAAAATAAAATGGATTCATCTGATAGGACTTGGTGAATTTTAAGTTCATGGCAGAACATTAGAAAAATAGGCTATCGTAAATAATAATCTTTTACTTCTTTTAAAAGAAGTTTTTAAAAAGAAATACTTCAATTTGAAAATACCATGTTAAGGATATTTTTTCTGTTTCTTTAAGGATATTGAAGTAACTGGAGATAAAGATGACAGCCGCTGCCTTCATGTAACCATCCACCGTCCACTATCTTCCTCTTCATCAAATCGAGTCCCCTTTCTTTCAGCAAAATTTGTGTTTGATGATCACATAAGATGTATGGCAGCAAAACAAAGGTAAATTCTGAGTTTATAGTTGTGTGTGAATCCCATTTGTTTTGTATTCATTATTCTTATATTGAAAACTTGTGAAGTTATCGTAATCACATAATTATATGATGGCATATGAATGTATTCTGTATTTAAATGAATGTTTGGTCGTAATTCATTTTTATTTGTAACAGTTGTCTACTTTTCTACATTCATATTAAAATGAACAGAGTCCATGAGCTGGCATTATTTGTTTGTAAACTCAATGTGGAACTTTCATTTGTTTTTTATTTATTTTCTCATTTACTGAATCCTTTATCCACTTTATATACCAACCAGAAAAAAAAACCAAAAAAAAACCAACAACTTATAAATGTTTCAACGTGATTTCACATTTTTTTTAACAGCACAGTTTTCAGTTGTCTGATTGGTATCTTTCCTGCAAATGAAACTTTCATTTCAGGAATTTATAGAAAATTTCAATGTCTTAGTCTAGCAGCCGATTAAGTAAAGTTTCAGTAAAAATGTATTATTGATATTTTTTTTTCTTTTTTATATCTGAAGCTATTAGCTCTGTATTGTGTCTTATTAACAGGTTGGTACATGTACTTGCTAAGCAGCTTTCAAAGATGATTTATTGTCTTTCCTAGATCTCTTCTTTAAAACTGTTTCTCCTTTAGTAGGAAGAATACTGATGCATCATTGTTTTGTTTTCATTGACTATTCCATCTTTGCTTATGATTTAGTACACTGTCGTGTGGATCTTTTGCAGATTGACTTATTCTCTCCTCTATTTTCTAATTAAAATTGAGCATTTTGTTTACAGGCTGTGCAATTCATCTAGAACTAGTTTAAGGAAGCCTAGGTAAAGGGAACTTTTTTATTTTTTTTTACTTCATTGGGTTAGTGTAATTGAAATGTACACCTTCAAGCAGTAGTTGTAAAAACTCCCATGAGATAGAATGGAATCATCTAATAATTTTAAATATTATACGTCACAACATAGCTGGTATGCAAGCTATGCTCCTTCGTCTACCAGTAGGTTTTTTTTATCTTTTTCGTTGAGGATGGCTTTAAAGTAAAGCATGGAGAATTTACAAATAAGAGTGATTTTCCTTTATGAATTCAAACTTGGACATTCTGCAGAATGGCTGAAAAGATAGAACTAACAAACACACCCCATATATTGATGGTTTATGAAATTCCACAAAGGAGATATGGTGCTGGCAAATCAACTCTGTGGACATTAACCTTCAGATCAATTCAAGAATACTGTAGAACCTGATGCACCAGCAAAGTGATTGTGGGATGACAGAAAAGATTGGTATCCATCATTCTCCTGTTATTTGGCACCCAGCACCTCCGGAAAAGTGAAGAAGTTGATAGATGACTGATGCATGAGTTGACACCAGTCAACAAGGAATGTTGTTTTGAAGTCAGCAGTTCTCTCCTTGCCAGGAATAAACAGGAATGTGCTCCACATTGTCGCCTGTGATGAAAAGTGGATCTTGTACGATAATCATAGACAATCAGCACAATGGTTGGATAGTAATGAGGGCACTGTCCAAAGCCACGCCTATACCCTTTGAAAAGGTTACTTTTTGTGTAGTGGTCTGCAGCTGAAACTATGCAACATGCCGTGCTGCAAAGAGGCCAGACATTCAATGCAGTGTTATTGTTCAGAACTGTGGGAAATACACCAAAAGACTTTAACACATGCAGCTTCCACATGGTGTTATTCTCTTGCACTATAATGTATCTCTCAACAAAGACACTCCATGAATTGGAGTATGAAACACTTCCTCCCTTTACATTCCCCAGATTTATCTCTAATGGATTATCACCTGTCATCTGAACCAATTCCTATCAGAGAAGAGGTTCTGATATCAAGAGTCTAATGAAGTCTTTTCACAAAACGACTTCTTGGCATCGAAGACACAAGACTTTTTTTCACCATAGGATCCAGGCTTTGGTCTATTGATGGCAGAAATTTTTGGATGCAAAGAGAGATTACTTTGACTAGGTTGTATTGTTATTGTAATATTATAAACATTTGAAAAGGACACTTGTATTTTGGACTTGTCCTTCTCGCCAACCCAGTAAAATGAAAATTCAGTTTTTGTTACATAATAATTTAATGCCAAAGCAGCTTGTTGATTTTCTTGAAACATTAAAATCTTCATGAGATCTGTGTAATAATGAAGACCAGAACTTGTTTAAGATGTTTTTTATAAAGCTTGCTTTTATTCCTATGATGTTTCAGCCCAACTTTCCTTAAGTCAAAACTTAGAAATGACTGTGTTTATTTACAATAAAAAATTGTATCTTATAATTTTTATGCCATCTTTAATATTCACCATGATCTTTTTTTTTTTCTTTTAATAAAACACACAAAGACAAATAAGAAAATAAAAATCAACAAACAATGACCTTTTTTTTTTGTTTTAAAGATTGACCAAAGGCCGCATCAAGGCAAGACAAAGGAAAATGCATATGATTGCAAAATTATTGGAGTTGCCTGGAAATATCCAACCCTGTCCCTCACCACCCCCTCATGCAATACAGTCGCTTCGACATCAAGACACAACTCACAGTAAGCAAATTTATTTTTCTGAAATTAGTTTCTGATTATTTGATTGTTTTTGTCATAAAATCTATATCAGCGATTTTTTTTAACTTGGGGGTGCATTTCACCCATGAGTGCAAGATAACCAAGATATGTCATTTGTTTTTCTTCTTTAGAAGTAAATCAATGAAAATGTAAATTAAGCTGAAAATAAAAATTACTTTGTCATTAAACTTAAGAATTTATTAATATTCTATATATTTATTCTTACTGATTGTACAAAATTATAAGAGCCGTTTTCTTTGAAAGTGGTGTAAGTCCATTTTTGACAAAAAGTTAGTTAATGATTACAATGAATGCAATCTGCTATGACTTTTTATCTGTAAACAGTTCAAAAAAAAAAATCCTTCAAAATTTCCATCATTTTGTCAAAATACATTTTCGTAGTTAATGAAATTACAAATATAATTACTTTGAAAGTGGTGCAAGTCCACTTTCCGCAAAGACATAATATTTAGTTCAAAACTTATAGGAGTACCTACTACATAATTTTTTGTCTTAATTTTTTTTTCCAATTCTGTGTGTGTACTGTGCTATGTCGCAGGTGCATAACAACTGTGTGCAAAATGACGTCACGACTGCACCGACAGATAATTTCCAATTCCGTGTGTGTACGGCGCTATGGCGCAGGTGCGTCTATGTTTACACATCCCTCGTGAGTACAGTGGCACTTACACATGTTTTTTTTTTTTTTTGTTATATTAAAAATTTCATAAAAAAATTGGTTTGATTTAATTGAAATCCTACATTTAATATTTCATAAATGTATGATTTTTACATTTTGTTGACATTGAAAGTGGTGTAAGTCCATTTGAGGTCATCAAAAGTATAAATTTCTTTAAACTAAAATTTTAAAAACGATCACATTATAAACTTGGATCAATTTAATATTAAAAAAACATAAACTGAACATATTAACATATACCAATATTTTTCAAACCATTCAAATGCAAGCCCTTAATATCTCCATATAATATAAAATGGATTTACACCACTTTCAAAGAAAACGGCTCATATAAAGGCAATTCTAAAAAAAAAAAATAGGATTTGATTTTTAGATACATTTTTATTTTATAGTAGAATTAAATATATTCAATTTATATTTATGGTATAACTTATTGAAAGATGATATGCATTTCAAAAATTGTTTGCAGAAGGAACAAGGATTATATTTTAGAAAATGCAGACAACGAAAAAGGTCCAAATGGTAGATATTATTTCTGAGATGTATTTAATGTGATAAAAACCTAGAAATGACCAGAAACATTGACCGAGTCGAAGTGTATTGCTAAATGCAGTTCTGATTTTTCCCATTGAAACAAGTTGGCTGTGCATTATTTATTATAAAGTGTGGTTTGTATTTCACTGTTATATTTTTATCTATTATGCACTGTTTAAAGAAAAATGGAAATAAATAAAAAGCACTTATTTACAAAAAGTTTAGAGAATTATATATGGTAATAATCCGACAGTTTCGGAATACTGTGCATATTCCTTCATCAGGGACGGCACAAACATATCGTCCTAAATGTTGTCTTTATGTCTTATATGTTTGTGCTGTCTGATGAAGGAATATGCACAGTATTCCGAAACTGTCGGATTATTACCATGTAAAATTCTCTCAACTTTTTGTAAGTAAGTGTGTTTTATTTATTTCCATTTCTCTTTATTTCATTACATGCACGTTAAGCCTCCTTAGTATGCACTGTTTTTATCTCTTCTGAAATAATGTCCATTACTTCATTTTGGTTCGAAGCTCTGTTTATTTTTAGAGACCCATTTGGGAGCTCTCCTGATAGCGACCAAAAATGGTAACTATTGCATTTGTCCTGTCCGTCCGTTGTCTGCCCTCCCTTAACAACTCCCGAATGGAAGGTTGGATCAGGAAATGGACATCACCATCTTATTCAGAGGCCCAAACCCTGTAGGAATGGGTATTTTCAGAAGCCAAAGCTCTCCCATGTTTGAGATATTTGGCATTGTTTACATTGTATTCCCCCCCCAAAACAGCAACTCCCGAACAGAAAGTCGGATTGACAAATGAACTTCACTATCGTGTTCAAAGGCCCAAACACCGTAGGAATGGGGTATTGTCCAGGGCCAAGGTTTGAAATATTTGGCATTGTTTTCATTGGATATCCGCTATTAGCTTAAATGTTAGAAATGCAACCATCTCATTTCAATTGTCAGCTATAGCTTGACGGATAAAGTCTCGAACTTATATGCTGGAGGTTGTCTGTTTGAATCTGTATATCTTCTTTTTTTTTTTACTTTTAATCGTTTTTTTTTTTCTATGTCCGCATGTTTTTTTTTTTTTTTGTTTGTTTGTTTTGTTTTTCGTATTTTCCTAACTTTTTTGTTTTTATTTTTCCTTTATGTACTTCCTTTTTTTAAAATTTTTTTTTCTTGCGTGCAAATAATATCAACATATTTTATATTTCTCTGGCTCTTCTATCATTGCATCACACACACATAGGAAGTGATAAGCGATACTTAACAATAATTTGAATGTAGTCCCCTTGGCCTAATGGATAAGATAATGGTCTGACTTCGAATCAGAAGGTTGCAGATTCAATTCCTGCTGAGGAGGTTTCACTGTAGAAATTATTTCTGAAATAATTGAAATTGACTATGCACACCACATGGGTTTTATTTTATTAATGGGTCGCCTTTAATTTTATGCTTTAGCACAAAATTTCTTTTACTTGTTTTTTTTTCTAGACTTAGAAAACTGTGTTCTAAAATTGGTAAGAACAAATATGTCTTCAAACAAATATCCAATAATTAGAAAAAGAAAAAGAAACACAGCCCACTTCTCTGTAGACTATTAAGTTTTGGATCATCATTTTGTGTTTAAGTCCACCCACACAATTATTAAACATTGTTTTATAACATCTTTATAAAATATTTTGGAATACCTGTAATTCCATTTAACAAGATTGATGTTGTGTTTAAAATAGTTTTCTTTATTTGAGAAAATGCCTCTGTTTCGAATCCCACTCTCAAATTTATACAAATAATACAAAAAACCTTTTTGTCTTTTCTTACCTAAGGGGTTAAGTTTTCAATGTTTCAGAGGTCCTGAAACATTAATTCAATGAATCATTTTGATGGTTCTGGTGAATATTATTATGAAATTTCTTCTGTGAATCATTTTTGTTGTTCTTCAATTTCCCATCATTCAAGAAATTGATACCATTACTATTAAGAAATGAGAAACAGCAAATGGGAATCATCAAAGTGGAGCCTGCAAAGCTTAGATAAACAAATATTGAGACCTCGCTGTTTACTGGTGACTGCTCCTAGCTGATGATCACTAATAAAGCATGAAACAGCTGTTCTAGGATGTCACTTAGTAAACAACTTAGTCTCACCCTTTGATGAACATACGTGAATAGCAATAGCTAATTTGCTGCAGAATTGCTAAATTTGCATTGAATTAAATTGACAATTTAAACTTGAATCAATCCACCTTGCAAAATTCAGCTCCCCCCCCCCAAAAAAAAAAGAAAAGATTTCTGCTCTTTCCTGTATCGATCTTTTTCTCATCCCATTGATTCATGTCTAACTTATTATCTGTATCTAAAGAGAAAGACGTTGCCAGCACAATTCTGTACATGACACCAAAGCCAATTAATCTAGCCAACATCTTTTAACTAAGATTTCTAAAATTCACACCAAATGTATTTACTTGGAGATTTGGACAGTTGTGGAAAACACTGTTTCTCCAAGATTCATCCAATGAAGTTATTTTATGTTACAAAGTTAGATCAGGGGCTTGATAGAATTTTGAGGAAGTAATTTGTTTTAGATTCACTTCCACTGATATTAATCGACTACAGGTTTATTTCATAAATTGAAGGAATTTGGTAATTTCACATTTATGTTGCCAAAAACAATGTGATCATTTTATTTCAGAAATCAAGATCTACTAAAACAAATAAATGCTTAACGAACATGAAACTGAAAATATATGCAATTATTAGATATTTCAAATTTATCACTGCAAAACCTTCTGTCCTACTAATGGAGTTCCCTTTGTGTTTTAAAGGACGTTCAGGGATGCATCGCAGTGTGTCTCACGAACCAGGGATGTGGTTGAGGAGTTCTAGCAGTTCACATAAACCTCTTTTTACCTCCGGTCATAAGGTTCCTGGCTTTGCAGCCATGATGAGAAGAGAAGAAGTACGGCCTTCTAAACATTCCTCTCGAAGTGGTAAATTGGTTTCCTTTACTTATTCTTTTCTGTAGATAGAAATAATAACTACAGGTAAACAGATATCCAAAATCATAAGATTGGCAATCCTGCCTTCAGCTGTATATATTTTTTTTTGTTATGAAAAGTAAATTTTAATTTTAAAACTTTGTTTTAATGCAGATTGTTGTTTTATATATATATCATTTTAAAGCTTTATTAATTAAAATTCACTTTAATCTCAAAATTAAGAGATTCGTGTGTTTTAGGCTCTTAGACTGCAGTGCTCTAATTGTACAATGTTTTGATTTTGAAAAGAGAAGTGTTTAGAGAAATGATTGATAACTAAGTTTAATTTCCTTCAGATTTATAGGATTTTGCTTAATCGTATTTAGAGAGTAATAGAAAGAAATCCCTGTGATATTACAGGCAATTTCTTTTTTCTTGTTTGTTTTTTTGTTGGAATTCATTGCCGGGAGCAGTTGTCAGTTCCATAACCTTTCATGCTTCTGATCTTGTCATTGAGGTGTAAATCTGGCTGAAGATTCATAACAATGATGAAACAGCTCTTCCAGATTCCCTCTTATTGACAAAATTAGACATGAATTGATTTTTATTTGTATGGGTGCAGGATGGGAGTCTTCCGATTTCTAACATTAGATGAATATGTAGTATCAAGGGGAAAAATAATTTTTCGACATATCAAGGTTGTTGACATATCGAGAGTCTATTGTAATTGTTTGCACATTAAACTAATTTTATTATACTAGTTTCGTTATTATGTTGCAAGAAATGTAAAGAGATGATGCTTAAACCTAATTTATATATATATATATAGTGCTCTTTTTGTAAAAAAAAAAAAAGGTGGTGGAACGCTAATAATTTTTTTTTTTTTTTTTTTTTGCAATTTTATATAATATTTATAATGCGGTGAATACGGTGCACAAGCAGAACCGTCATAATAATTTTGTTGCCGTTTGCCGACCTGCTCTGCTCAACAGGGCGATTCTATTTGGACCAAACATCAATTTGAATAAAAATCCGTCGAAAAAAGGTGGTGGAACGCCGTTCCAATGCGTTCTATGACAAAAAGAGCACTGTATATATATATATATATATATATATAGAGAGAGAGAGAGAGAGAGAGAGAGAGCCGGACAGTGATATGAAATTTGAAGCCAATGCAAAGAACAAATCACTGCCTAAAGAATGCCAATACAACTTTCAGATCACTGTTTCCATGGTGATAAAACAAATTAATTCTACCACCACTTCGTCAGCGGCGAAATTTAGAAATAATTTAGCAAAAACACAATATATTAAGACTTTGCTCTCTTTTTTTATTTAAAAAAATTATAACTAAACTATTAAAGTTAAAAATTACTTAATATTTAAAAACTAAGCAAAAAAGAGTGGGTGCTTTCTCTTTATTACTTATTAATTTAACCTAATAAATTAACTAAATAAGTTTAAAAAATTTAAAACTAAATTACCAAAAAAGAAACCAAATGAAATAAATTATCTAAACCTAAAAACAAAAATAAATAATTATCTAAATTTAAAATATAAATTTTAAACGAAAATAAAAATTAAAAAATTAAAAATATTAAAAAAGAGCAAAATCCTAAATATTGAGTTTAAATTACAAAAATAATAAGTTAGATAAATACCTTTATAAGAAGCAATAATTATATACACTTCAAAATTAGGCATATTATCGAGAAGGTAAAACTCAAAACAGGGCTTTTCGAGTTTCACTGAGCAAAGATTTCAATCAATCATTTGCAATTTAGAAATATCAATTCCCATTTGATGTCTCTTGTATTTGAGACATTTTATTAGTATCTCCTCTTTGACCACAAACAATGTTAAGGAATACATCCCAAAAAAAATTGTCATTTCAGAATGTTAACAATTTATTAATAAAAGTGAACACTTAAAAGACAAGACAAGTTCTGTTTGCATATGTAGGCACTGCTACATTTATTTATAATTGCAGGAATTATTATCATTGGTTTTTCATAATATAAATGGCATTCGTTCAGTTGCTTACAGAATTTTCTGATGTTTTTATGCAAATTTTATGTTTCAAGTTTTATTATGGTGTTCCTTTCTTTAACCCTAATTTAAGGAAAATTTTTTATTTTTATTTTATTTTAAGATAATCATAAAAGACATTTTAGACAACATTTAGGATAATCTTAAATTGAATTTCTGTAAAATAAATCATTCAAAATTTTTTTGATTAATGTGTTTTGATTTCTAAACTATAAAGATATTCATAAGGAATGAAGATAACTTTACTGATGGATATATTAAAATGTTGTTCCTTCTCTTGAAGATTCTAGTGAAAGGCACAGACGTTGCAGTGGTAGCCCATCAGGACGACATTCCAGATCAAGGGAAGGTTCTCCCCAAACTCACCACAGCAGCAGCTCAGAAGAAATACCGTTAGAGGATCTCTCTCGTCCCCAAAGTCCTCGAAGTCCAGGAAAGAGAAAGAGCGCTCCCAATTTGCCTGTGGTAGGATTTTATTATTGAGGATTATATTATTATTCTTATACAATTACCTGAATCAGACAGGGAAGAATTTCTAAGAAATTGTTTTTTATCTATTAATTTTGCTACTCAGATTCGAGAGCTTATGTATGAGTGATTGTAGAATCTTCCAAATAAAATTCATTCGGGATTAATGTAGTAAGACTCTGTCTTTATAAGAAATGCTGTACTTTTATGCCAGTTGACGTAAATAATGACTTGGTGATAAAAATTGCAAAAATTTTGATTGTGTTGGCAACTTTAATCTCTTCAAATCTCTGTATTATAAATTACTTTTGTCTTCGTTTTGGAGGAGAAACACTGATAATCTTTCTGAAGAAACAAGAGAATGGACTTGATTAAACCAATTACCTAGCAAAAATTTAAGATGATTCATGTCAAGCAATCTGTGGTTCTGAGGTAACCAATGTACAATAGACCAAAGTATTTGAGTTTTTCAATTAATGCTGAACATTCACCTCTGAGAACAATAGGTTCTTAATAAGCTGAACCCCTGTAAACAGAACCACACAAATATTTATAATTTTCCAATATCTCTGCATTAGAGCTATTATGATTTTGTTCTGAACTTCAATAAGTTAAAACTTGATTTAAATCTGACTAGGGTTTTAATTGTGTAGTATAATAGGAGCTCATTGACCCAAAATTTCTGAGACTAGACAGATCTAGGGCATTCTGCTCAAACCAAAGTAGATCTTAAAGAACTATTACAATTGTAATAGATTGAGTAGTCATTCGACCAAGAAGTGCATCTAGATTTTTCATTAATCAATCGAAACTTCTGGCTGCATGGTGAAAGTGAGTAACGTTAACTGAATCTACAGGCAGCAATAGAAATAATTCTTTTTCAACGAAAAATTTAGTTCTGTTATTTTTGACTCATTCAGTATGAATCTCTGATGGACTTCTTTTGAGAGTGAAAGGTCCTACATATTATAATAATGCTTAAGTTTCACCATAATGTATGATAAAAGCTTGATAATAAATGTGGTAAACATAACTTAACATTTTCTACAGATGACAGACTAAAGTATTAAATAATTGAAACTAAGTTAAAAGTTAATAAGCTTTACTTGAGTTTTTTCTTTCTTTTGTTTCATATAATTTTCAGTTTAAAGCTTTTTTTTTTTTATAATTTTCAGGTGAGGATTGGTTTAGGCAGCCCCAGTAATCATCGAATTTCTCAGAGCAGTCATTCTCACAACAGGCATTTGCAGCCAGAACCGTTTCTGGTAGCTTATTCATCATCCGATAAACAGAGTCCATCGTTGCCTCCCCCAAGTCCAAAAAGCATACGTATTCCTTCTGAGGAGAAAGAGAGAGTTTATGAAGCCGTAGCACCTAAGACATTAAGGCCACCCGACACCCCTCCTGTATCTTTGTTGGAACCTGCCAGTGACTTACAGAGTATTGCAGCCACTTGTATTTTACCTCCTGCACAAACAGACTGTCTGTATCCCCACGCAGATGCAGCGAGTGATGACGAACCTCCACCTACAAAAAGCTGCATTACGGAAACGTCCTTTGTTGAAAGTCCATCGACATCAGACACAACAGAACCACTTCAAGAAACTCACACGTCCTGTTCAGCAGACGTTGAAGTCGGGGGGTCATCTTCTAATGAGAACGTGGAAATTTTGACCGATGACATCCCACTGAACGATACTAATACAGATCACTGTGGAAATATAACCGAAAACGACAGGATTAATTTAAACGATGATGTCCGTTCCTGCAGTGGTGCGGTGGAAAACACAGTGTCAGATCAGGAGGACAATAATACAAATCATTGCCAAGTGGCCACCGATGCACAACACAATGAACTAATGTATGATTTGCCTTCAGGGACAAGTATGTCGCTCCCTCAACCACAGCCCAGCGGTCGAAGGGATTCTGAAGATCCACCACAGAGCTTCAAAGCTAAAGGAGCTGTTCTTAATGTGTGACAGGGTGTCGTTGATTTGAAGGATAAAATACAATTAAATTATATTTGCCGACTCTGATTCTGAATGACAAACATAAAAATCCATGCTTAAGGTAGCCTGTTGGATTTTGTCAACTTGTATATATACATCAAGAAAATTATGATAGACAAGACTTGTGATTATATATTAATAAATATATCTATTGTAAATTACACTTATTTATTAAATAACCCAGACAGTCTTTGAAAACAGAGTAAAGATAAGGAAAACTACAATTTGTTGTAAGTCAATAAAAATAAAATTGAGGCAAGAAAATTGCAATATACTTTTTTGGGAATTTTTGTTTATATTTTACTAAAATACTTTAAATTCCTTTGAAGTCTCCTAAAATAATAAATTTTATTCTTTTCGTGTTGTATATTATTAAGCATGAAGTTATTTATTTTGAATTGACTTCTTGAGGATTTCTTTGTAAATACGTTTGTAGACGAGATAAGTGTTGTTGTATAGAGATTATCCTCAACAGACCTGTATGTATAAAACACGACGATGTAATTTTGAATATTTTCATTTGTTTTAATTAGAATATATTTGTGTGAAATGTTATTTTAAAAAGAATGTTTTATGAAACTTTATTTAGAACGATATGCTTTACTGCCATACGCGTAAATGTTTATGAAAAACAAAAGCAATTGTACAAAAACAGAAAAAAGAATAATAGACCCAGAAGTTTTCTTTTAACTCTGATGGGCTTGTAAATTTATTTGCTCTTCATCTCAAATACAACTTAGAGCAAAATATTTGTATTGTGATGTATATATTTAAAAACAACAATCTTAGCTGCATTTATCGTAACATTAAATTCTTATTGATTTGGTATGAATAGTTAGCAAAAAGATTTAGATATTTTTAAAATTGATTTTTCTTTTTCATCCTTGGTAGAATAAGGGTTTTGCATGATTTAAAGTTTAAAATTATAAATTTTACATTTATTTCAAACAATTCTTGAATCTCAAAACAAAGAAAAATATGAAATTTAAATGCATTTAGTTTAGAATTGTAGAGAAGTGAATTTTTTTTTAATTGAAGCTTTGCAATACAATGACAACCTGACAGTAATTGTTAGAAACCATCCTGAAACAAAGAGGTTAAAAATAAAACAGTATTGTTTTTGTTCTCTTCAATGTTTGATAATGACTATTATTTGCCAGAACTGTTTAATATTGTTTTATGGTTGTATTTCATTGAAATTAATGTAAACAATAAAATTATTTTATTTAAAATTGTTGCTTTATCTTGTTTTCAACGAAATATCAATAAAAAAAACCCAGCAAAATCAGAACTATTTAGGTAAAGTTTCTTTGTCATAAAAAAATATTTTCAATATTTCCATTTGCATAAAGTTGTTTTGGAAATAAATAAATAAATTGCCAAATAGTTTTCACAGTCAGTCTTTTAAAATATCCTTCCTCTGTTTTAGTATGTTATTTAAAAGGAATATTAATGTATGTAGAGGAACAACAGACAACTTTTTCTTCGTTTTAATTTCAGCTTATTGTGATCTTGTTTCTGCAGGATTGTTTATTTGACTCCCAATCCATAATTCCTTCAAAACTTTCTTTTTTCTTAAGAATTTCTTTAAAATCTGTAAGATCCCAGTAAATTCTGACCTCCTACAATATGAAAGTAGGTGTAATTTCTGAGCAATTTATTACACATTATCTACATGATTTATTCTATATTTGTATGTAAAGCAAAAGTGTACATAATATAGTTAAGGGCTCAAAATTACTGAAGAATGCAGTAACAACTTATGTATTCTCTTAGCTTGCCATATAATAACTTTCTGTAACAACCTCATAAATATATCATAGTAACAAGAGAAAATATTGTCAATATATTTTTAGTAGTTCAAAGTTACTTCATTAAAACCATTCTGAAGACATTGTATAAGTATTTATACAGAGAATTTTATTACCCCTATAATGAAATTCTTAACAAATTTTGTATATTTTGCAGTTCTGAATTCAACTCTGAAGTTTATCACGATGTAACTTTCTTTAAATATTTCAGTAATGACATCCATTAATTTCATTGGCTAAGTCCTTCCAAATGTTGGTTTTAACTTTTGACAAAGTAAAGGTTTTTTGTAAAAAAATATTTTTGAAATTACTTCAGTTAATTTTCATTTTGATTTGAATTATTTTTATAGAAGTTATTTGCTTACGGTAAATATATCAATTACAGTTATTAGAATGCCTGTATTATTTTTATAAATTAAAATATTTCAGTGTAAAATAAGCTGATGTATTTGTACTTGAAAGATGTACTTAGTAAATTTAATTAGTTATTCTTTTCTGTTCTTGTTCAATTTTATAAAACAGTCATTGTTTCCTTGTTTTTATTATTTTATTGGATAGAAATTTGAATAAGAATAAAAAACGTCCCAATGTTTTTATGAAAAACAGCACTGACGTCGTAAATGTTTTTTTTTTACACTAATTGCCAAGTAATATTGATATGGTTTATTTTTAATATTTTTTCTGAAAATCCTTATTGAGAGAACATTCTTTCCATGAAGTGTTTTAATTGTTTCTACCAAACATTTTTTTTCTTTTCTTATAAGAGTGTGTGCTAAATGTGTAAATGACATTTTGATTTCAATATTATTTCCTATTATGTTGAAAACCTTCTTAATGACTTTTATGAAATTAATTCCTCAGTGGTGGCATCACTGATATTCCTTTACTGAGATACTTTTAGTCTTTTAGTGGTGGTTTGCATAAATATCAAATGTTTGAAGCATCTTTTTGAACACTACTACTTCAGGATGTTATCTTTCCTAAGCTCAGAAGACTTAAAAATTCTTTTTTTGATGTCATTTGTTTTTCAAATCATTAGAACTATCCCAGATTATAAAGAGGTAATGTTTAGAATATTCTTAAAAATAATCAACTACTTCCAATTCCTTTAAAGGTAAAAGAAACTTTAAAGTTCCAATTCATTATAAAAACAATTCCATTTTACAATTGCAGTAAAATAAAGGCTCAAATTAATAATGAAAATTTATTTATAACTTTACACAGAGATAAATACATAAAGGCCTGCAAATAATTATAATATATGTAAAAACCTAGACTTAATTCATTTCATAGGCTTAACGTGCGTGGAATGAAATAGAATAAAATGGAAATAAATAAAATGCACTTACTTACGAAAAGTTGAATATGAAGTTTTACATGGAATTAATCCGACAGTTTCGGAATACTGTGCGTATTCCTTCATCAGGGACAGCACAAACATATAGGACAGAGGACAACATTTAGGACGACATGATGGGAGAAGGGTAGTGTAAGGGTATGCCCTTCTCCCATCATGTCGTCCTAAATGTTGTCCTCTGTCCTATATGTTTGTGCTGTGCCTGATGAAGGAATACGCACAGTATTCCGAAACTGTCAAATTAATTCCATGTAAAACTTCATATTCAACTTTTCATAAGTAAGTGCGTTTTATTTATTTTCATTTTATTCTATTTAATTCATTTCAATATGAAATTTATTACATTGTTAAATAATAACAGGAAAAGGACTGGAGAAATCATTCGTGGTCAGGAAAAAGAATAATTCCTTCTTGAAAAATGAGGACATTCTCTTGGATTCTTAAAAAGAAAAAAACAACTCCTGAGAAATGAGTTCACACCCACATTCCTTCCAAGAGATAAAACCATTAAAAAGATCTATCCATGAATACTTGATTGATTTTATAACTCCTGAAGCTTTTAAATAGAATAGTGGAATAATAAAAATGTTCGTTCTGTCCACGAAGAGCTTCATGGACAACGAAAATATTAATGGGAGAACACAGTTGTATTAATAGATGCAAACATGAGGTTTTATCCCAATTATGGACCTTAAGGACGAGCTGACATTGGACAAACAATTATCCTTTTATGACGAAGATTTTGAACAGTCAGAGGATCGGTGTTGGACTATTTTGTAGAAATGCTGTCCAAAGACGAGGACAATTTTTGTAATAAGCGTCTGGATCAAATCTTATCCAATCACAATGTATATGTATTTAACTAATGCCTGTCTGGCTATTACAGAAGGAATGCTTATAGAAGAGACAGGGAAATGGCTTTTGATCATAAAATATGTTCATTTTAAACATTGCTCATTGGTTCTTCCTGAAATAGCATTTATCAAATTAATTTATTATCTGTCATTTAATTCCTTTATAGATGAATCTTTGAGTTGGGATGTATCCATAAAAGTTTCTCTAAAATTATAATGTGTGTGTTTTGCCAAAAATCTGTGGAAGCCCAAGAACACTTTTTACTGAAATGAATGTGAATTGTGCTAAAGAATCAAATGAAGAAATTTAAGCAGAAGTGTTAAAAATAAGTAACTGGGCCTCAGAACTGAGAACAACATGTTTAGGAAAAAAGAGAGCAAGGAGATTTATAATTGAAAGCATCAATTTTTAAAAGTATTGAAAGAAACAGCCAATGAAATTAAGATAAGATTGAACAACTGTCTGTCACTGATAACTGACTTCCGTCACTTCGCTCTGGAAGCCCTCCATATGTAAGGTAAAAAAACTTTTAATATCGAGATCGAAGAATATACGACTTCCCAGCCTGTTGTGGCCTTCTCCACACTCCTCTCACTTGGAACCTTCCCCAGTTGGTAAAACATCACGTGATCATTACCAATTAATGTTACATTCTAAATGATAGTTATGAATTTAATGTTAAATTCATATAAACTATTTGAAACTGAGAAGGCAACGGCTCCTAACGTCTTCCATCACGCAGGGGAAAGCCTTGCAGACCGCGTACCTCAGGTGTATTGGGGGTTTGCGAACGCACCTTTCCAGGGGCCGCCACACACTTCATGGAAATTCAAACCCCCCCCCCCCCGTTTATTTTTATACTTTTTACATTATCTACACTCCTGAACTTATCCACATGCCAAATTTCAAGTTTGTAGCATGTTTAGAAGTATGCTAAACATTTCGAACAGTCACACAATCGTTTCCCTTTTGTAGATGAATAATTTGGAGAACCATTGTACAAATATCAAAACTGAAGAAATAGAACAATATTTGAAATGTTTTGATAAAATGACAGAAAATATTTCAGTAAATATAGAAGACTATTTGGAAGCTTCAAAATTAAGAACTGTAAACAGAAATCAAGATCAAAACAGTAAAAATCCCTACGAGATTGCCTGTCATATTTGGCAGTCTACTCTTATTTAGAAATTGAACAGAAAATAAAGGGATTAGGATAGAATGTTAACGTAATCTAAAGTCATTATTTGGCAGTTCAGGCAGAGCTAAGTGATCAAGGCAACAGCCTACCATACGGCTAATACGACTAAACATGGGTTCGAATCCCAACATAGGCATGGATGTTTCCATCTTTCTTCTGTACGTGTTACTCTTGTTTTCAATGACTTGTTCTCAATTTCATACCTTGTTCCTGGTGCAATTTATCTTATGTCACAGTATCCCACAGTAGACCAATGTGTTTTTTGGTTTGTGGGAATCAAGGTTTCCGGTGTTCCAGGACCACGGCACAAAGTTAAAGTCAGGTGGTGAGCCCAGTGCCCGTCCTTCCACTATTAAGAATTGCAGACCGAAATACGTGTGCGATCAAAGAAACAAGAAACAAAGTCCTGTATAAAATGCAATGGCGGCTTGTGCATAGGCACTGTGGAACTGCAGCACCCCCTATTTCCATTTGATATTATCGATAACATTTAATATAATGAGTCCTTTTTTCTTTAATTCTTTCTTTATACTTGTACAATATATAATCGTTAAGCTTAATGTCGGTAACCGTCCCCCAGTTTATGAAAATGATACAAAAATCTTTGTATGGAACTGCGAAGCTTCACAGTTACAACGGCATGGGATTTGACTGTTGTGTGCATGCGCACATAAGAAGCTACACCCGAGGCTGCAAGGGGGAGAGATCACTGTTTTTTTCACAGTGTCGATCCTGAAGCTAGGAAGCTACACACAAGGCTGCAAGGGGGAGAGAGCACTGTCTTTTCCACAGTGTTGATCCTGATGTGCTAGGAAGCTACACGCGAGGCTGCAAGGGGGAGAGAGAGCACTTGTCTTTTCCACAGTGCCGATCCTAGCGTGCTGGTGCTTCTTTTTATACATGTTTGTTTCCTTTTACACAATTTGAAAACAAAGGCTAAACATTTTCTGGGACAGCACCCCCACTAATTGTAGATACGAGCCGCCACTGATAAAATGGATATTAAGATAACAGTTTATGGTTGCAAACAATTTGTGAGCTTTCTAAAAATCCTTTCAAATAATGTCCCCAACCCTTAAAGCTTACGGCTCCTAAAAGTTTATTGAGGAATAAGGATTGGATTTCAATGATTAAATTACTGTTTAAGAGAGACTGCTTTCTATATTAAACAGCTTTACAAAAATAGGTGAGAATATGAATGGCAAAAAGTATAGGTTTTATAAGGCATATAAAAATAGTCAACTCATTACAAAGGAGAAAATAAACGTTAATCTGCTGAATTGGATTTTCGTGCAATTTTTTTTTCTTTCAACCATATTTGGTTTTGTATATAGACCAAGCAAGCTTTTCTAAGTACTCACCAGATGGCAGACTAATACCCAGAATTCCTTTAGAAAAATACAGATGATCACTTTGCATAGCAACATGCATATACAGTTAATGCAATATATTAATACGTTATGGTTAGTATTGAATTGAACTGAATATATATAGTTATATAATTTTGAAAAATTATGTAGATTTGAATAATTTTTTGGGAGTTTCAAATAATATTTCTGAAACTTTTCACTTTTCATTGAATATTATTTGAAATTTTTGAAAGGAATACGTGTTTTCTTTTTACTATTTAATTTTTTGGTTTGTTTTTAGTTTTTTTCTGATTAAGAATTGAAAGAAGTTGGCTCCAAATATGGAACAGTCCTTCAATATCGAAGTAAGTCAAATTTAATCCATTTTCTTTAACTTGCAAAACAAAACCATAGATAATATTCTTCTTCATTTCTTCAATTTATTTAATATAAAACGCTTCAAATTTCATTTTCAAACTTCTTCTTTATTAATATGGTCACTATTTCACAGAATTTAATCATTTTGCTTTCTCAAGTCATTCTATTTGAATATTTACATCAATAATAAGTAGGTTTCAACCTGTTCAATATTACAACATTATACAGTGAAGCTCGGCTATAACACGGTTGTTTATATCACGAATTTGGATATAATGCGATTTGGTCCTGGACCCCCTTCTATTTTGGAAAAGGTGTATAATTGTAAATTGCAAGATTTACAATATTTTCGCCCAAAAAGTACGAAAATCGATTGATTTTAGAGAACTGCTGACGTGACTCGTCGTTTGTAAAAGATGCCAAGATGGCGGCGCCAAACCGTAAGAAAACAGAAATATGAAGATTTTGGCTAATATAACCCATCAAAGTGTTGAAAAGGTAATGATTTATGAATACTTATAAATATAAAATTGTCTTACATCGCTCTGAATGATGTAGGTAATCGCGACCATTTTAAATCCATTTGGAATCGTGTGGGCGATAATAGGGTTCGAGTATACGACATTTGACATCGCGAAGTAAAAAAAGCTCGGGCAGATCGTGATCTTCGAGATCTTGGATCCGAAAGATCGCGATATAACCGAGCTTCACTGTATCAAAAATGAATCGTGTTCAATGGTTTAACATTGTGTAACAAAGAGAATGAAATATGTGTACCGGTAATCAATAACAGGAAAAAAAGTATATTCATTTTTGTTCATTTTTAATTCTTAACAATTTATAATAATTCAAACAATTTTACTCATTTAAATTTTTCCTCTTTACCTCTGATCATATCAAGTATGATAAAGAGTGTTTGGATTTACTATGCATCCCTTATCCT
>JAFIDM010004315.1:67800166-67852827 GCA_023159025.1 Thereuonema tuberculata
TGTGAGTCTTGGCAACTTATTTTACACGAAGTGTTTTGGGTGGGATTATTATTTTCGTTACTGACGACTTCAGAATTGTGCGATGTTTTTGAACGTTTGAAAATTTTGAACTTAAAAAAAGGTATTTTTTATGATTGACAGTTATTATATGGGGGTTACTCAGAAAGATAAGGCATAATTTAAGAAGCTAATTGCTGAGACCACTCTCGAGTAAAAAACATAGAGTTCCGTGCAGAAAAGAAGAAATGTTCAGTTTGGTTTTCAAGTGAACCATTTATGCATCTTTTTCACTTAAGCAAGGACTTTTAAATGGTTGCAACTGTTGATGATACTTCGTCGCGGAGATCCGCTGCAATCAAGGCCTGTAATTGGCCATTGTTGATGGCAGGTGCAGGACTACCACTGGGTTGATTTTGGAGACTTGTGTCACATGAACGGAATTTGGGGACGTCCATTAATTACGTGAGATGCTTTTTAAAAAACTTGGACCCCCCCCCCCCTTGGTGAGATTTGGTAAGATGTGGTGGGACTCCCCCTCCCTCTCACGTGAGATTTCCCCTATAATTTTTAAATAATTAAATTTATTTGATATGTTCTCATGTATTTTGCTTCAAACCATTAAATACCTAAAGCGTCTTCTCTGAAATACATTTTTTTCTGTGAAAAAAGAGGAGAAAAATGATATATCCCGGGCATACACAATATTACAAAATGTTATAATCTGTTATAATATGTATATGCTCTGAATTAAAAAGTTGACGGGAGATTTTCATTGACCCCCCCCCCTTTTCCCTTTAAATGAGATTTGATGAGATTTTGCCGGACCACTCCGCCCCATTTTGAGCTCACGTAATTAATGGACGCCCCCTGTATTAACCCAACGTTGACTGTTCGTTACTGAGCAGCACCTTCTTCAAATGCAGAATTAATGTTCCTGTTTGCTTCTGTAGTATTTGTCCAAGTTTGTATTCATACAGAAGAAGTACTCGAAGTTGCGCTCTGTCCATGATTGAGACAACATGTAATAATCCGTATAAAATGTGCGCGCGTCAAAAACTTGTGGCATATGAGAGGGTGGGTTTCGCTCTTCTTCGTCCTACTTTACATATCGTACGTTTGGCAAGAAACCCAAATTTAAGTGGACAAAATCCGACATTTCATTTCGAACAACCTGATGTAACCAAAGACAACGATCTACATTCTTCTCATGTTCTGTAGAAGGATAATAAATATTTTCTTGGATTGCTGCAGTTGTCCACTAGATTCGCTTGCAGATCACCAGATTTGAACCCATTAGCGTTTATGATGCAAATGGGGAGACAGATTGCAAACATAAGATAAGTTGGTTCAAGACACTTTGAATGTTACAGCCACAACGAACTATGAAACACGCGATTCACAAAAGAAACGCATTAAAAAGAAGTTAATCTTAAAATTCTACTCTAAAAAGTAAGAAAGATTATTATAATTATGTAAATGTTTCAATTCTTGGATTTCCCCAGCTAAGACAATATGGCGGATCAAGGACCAATACATCCGTTGCCAAGTGTAAAAGTGAGCAAGGTGGGGGTGGGGGGGATTTGTGGTTGTGTCCATGAATTTCCTAACTATGCGTGTTGTGTTGAGTATCCCAGCCTTCTGGAGTTGTGCTTAGTATTTTTGAAGTCCTAGTGTGCTGAGGCTGAGGTGCAATGTGTGAGGCACCAGACCAGTGGCAGACAGAACGATGGGTACAACACGGACTCGATCCTGCCTCCACTGCTTCTGGAGCTCATGTGCTAGATCAGTGTATTTACTGATCTTGTCTGCATGAGTTTTCTGCATGTTCTTGCTGATAGGCATTGCAATATCAATGAGATAGGTCTGTTTGTTGACCTTATCAACAAGTGTGATGTCAGGTCTGTTGTGATGTATGGTTTGTCTGTGCGAACGGGACGGTCCCAGTACAGCTTATGTGAGGGTGACTCTAGTACGCTTTGTGGTGTGTACTTGTAGTATGGTACCGTGTTCTTAATAAGTGAGTGTTTGTGTGCTAACTGTTGATGAACGATCGACACTACCTGATTGTGTCGGTGGAGGTAGTCTGTTTGAGAGAGAAGGGGACAGCCTGATACTATGTGGTCGATCGTCTCATGCATAGTGTGGCATTATTATTATTATTATTATCATTAATAATAATAATAATATTTGAAAGCACAAAAACAATGTGTAATTTAAAGAGAAAAAAACCTAATATTTTTTTTTTAATAATTTAAACTGCTGTAACACAAAATATTCAGGATCTATATTAATATGAGCATTTTTATTCACAATTATCCTTAAACATTAGCTCTTAAGAAATATTTTTAAAGAACATTTTGAATACAAAATTTAGAACTACACTATGTGATCCAAAATATCCAGATACCCTTCTGAATAGTGAACTGAAGCCTAGATGGCATGACGACGTCACGTACCTCTATAAAAGGAGGCAGTGAATCGTGTGTTGTTACTTGATACGAAGTAACAGCAGAATGGGTTAATCAGAAGAGCTCAGTGACTTTGAACTGGACTAGTTACAGGCTGCAAGTTGAGTAATAAGTCTGTCAGGGACATTTCAACACTTCTAAAGTTGCCGAAATCGACTATTGGTGACATGATTGTGAAGGGGAAACGGGAAGGCGCAACCACGAAAAAAACCGCGACGTCTAGTGTTCAAGAAGATGGTTCATGTAAATAGCCATACATCGATTGAAACTATCACCCGTGAGTTTCACAGTAGTACTAACACTCTAGCCAGCACCATGACTGTTCGTCGAGAGATCAGGGGAATGGGGTTTCGTGGTCAAGCAACTATTTCACAAACCAAACATTTCTCCTTGAATTCTAAGCGGCACCTAAAGTTGTGTAAAGAGCGACGCCACTGGACAGTGGACACATGTGATATTGAGTGATGAATTACGCTATACCATGTGGCGGTCCGATGGGAGGGTTTAGGTGCAGCGAATGCCTGGAGAACGATACCTGATATCATGTGTGGTACTTAAACTGTGAACTTTGGAGAAGGTGACATGACGGTGTGGGGGTGTTTTCATGGATTGGACTAGGTCCTCTTGTACCACTACATGGCAATGTAAATCGGAAGGGCACAAGAATACATTGACTAGTTACATACAGCCTACGGTAGAGGACTACTTCGATGACGACCACTGCCTCAATGACAACGCTCCGTGTCATAAGGTCTGTGAGGGAATGGTTTGTGAACAGTAAGGTTCCTGGAATTGGACGGTGAGCCCAGAGTTCCGACGTGAATCCCATCGGACACTTATGGGAGGAATTAGAATGTCGATTTCGCTGTAGACCCCAACATCCCACATCACGAACTGCTCTTCAGGAAGAATTGGCTGCCATTCCTCCAGAGACTTTCAGGCACCTGGTGGAAAATCTCCCCGTCTGAGTCACGGCTGTGATAAACAGAAAAGGTGGACACACCCCATACTAATGTCTACTACTGGGGATTCTGACACGGGGAAAGTATGACTTCGGTCTTTGGTAGGTGGCCGGATATTTTTGCTCACATAGTGTGTATCTATGTATTTGCATGAAATTTTTTGATTCCGAGTTTCAAATAATGAAAAATTTTGAAGATGCAGAAATGCTATTGGGTTGTATGTTGAGGATATTTATGCCAAGTATACAAAACATGAACTTTCTAATAGTGTTATGGTACAAATATCGAATTTTACAGAAAAAAGTATTGCTTTGGTGTCTGTTTATCTCTGTGGTTTAATGGACATTTGTAGGAGGATCAACTGGATTAATATGAATATATGCATAATTATGTTTTTCAGGTTTTATTATGCATTTAATTATAATGTTAAATACAGGCAACTCCGACTTACAAACATTGATATAGGATGGAAATACGCATGTCCGTCCATCAAAAACAAAACATCTAATTAAGTTAGGATTTGAGCGATTAGTTAGTGAATCCCAAATGGTTAAAATTGTACCAGTAGACAAAGAACCGTCAACTAAGGAAGTTGAGCAACTGTTTTGTAAAACACGTTTATATGATCACAGCATTCACTTATTCAAAATTAGCAGACTAACTATATCGGGTTTCTTTTACAGTCATTTATTTTAGGGAGAATCGTCTAAACACTAATATTATGAAGCCGCAATAGCTGTTATTAGTTTGAGAAAATTGCTTGTTGCAGAAGCGATTTAACGTTTGGGCAGATGAAGTATTCAGTTTTTAATAGGAATGGAGCAAGGATTCCAGGTGCAACAAATTGATTTATTCCAGTAAATTTTCGGATGGAAGTTGAATTTTTTACAAATACGAAGTAAAATGATCCACAATTAACAGTAAGGAATTGAGTTATGACATTTATTATTATCTGAGCTTATTAATAACTATTCAGTAAAATTCTGGATATACATTGTTAGACATCCATTGAAATTCATTGTTTCATTGGAATTTGGACAGGAAATTGGATTTCAACGGACCACTTGAGGTTTACCTACCGATGTCACGTGTGACGTGTAAGCACATGCTGCGAGATCTTGTGGGATAAACAAACATATAACTTGTGTGAATTACTCAAAAAAATCGTCGATTTTTGATATTTCAAGACGATTTTTGATATTTCCTTATTGTATTAATTCTATTAAAACGCTTGGAATATCCTTCTTTAATATAATATTTCCTTTTTATCTACACGGGTTAAAACGAAGCACATGGCTTTGTTTATCCCACAAGCGAAGCAGTAGCCTGGTGTGATATTCTGTAACTACGAAGCCCCGCCTATCCTCAAGTGGTCCATTGGGTGATAGGAGAAAAAGAAGATAATCTTCAACGGCGAATCCATTCCGACTTCCAAATATGGGGCACAAGATGTTGTTTAATATTTTACTTCCCATAGACTCAACATTTTTCCTGAATGAAATTAATGTTCCTTTTAGATTTCTCTTGTATAAATTACAATTTTATTTTTCAATAAAAGAACAAGAAATTTAAATATTAATCATACACATTTTTCCTAAAGCAAAATAATAAAAACGGAAATTATAATAAGAAACGTAAAGAAAAATAATAAGCCTGTGGTAAAATGTTATTTACTTAATTAAAGAAAAAAAAATGTTTATTTTTAATTCATAAAAGAAAAATGCAGTTTGAAAAATAAGGTTTAGAAATTTGGATATTTAATATTATTTACTTGTTAGAAAAATCAATAAAATGATTAGTCTTAATTTTTCAAAGATTTTTTTATTATTATACTTTTAGAAATAATTTAAATTTATTAATATTTCCTAAAAAGGTGTAAGTTTGAAAACGAATTCAGGTGCGAATGCTCTTATAAACAGTATGTTAACATTAGGATGCTATTAATATTCGTTTTCTCTCTTTCTAGCCCTGCTGTGGGTCGTCTATTAATCAGTTCACTGCAGTTAAAGCATTTCCAGCGGATTCTTTGGATAAATGGAAACTCCATAAACAATACGTGATTTGTATGAAGAAGAAAAGAGAGGAAGAAGAGAAGAAATTACAAGAAATATGTGAGGAAACTCAAGCGATTCCGGAAGACAAACCCAGCGAACCAGAGCCGCTTCATTCAGTCAGTGTTTGTAGTGATATTCATAGATTTTGAAAAGAAAGAAAAAATCCCTTAAATCGTTAAAAGAAAAAAAAATCCCTTGACATAAGTTACAAAAATATAGGTAAAAGTTTAGTTTACGGTACCGGGTGGTTTTGTTTTTTTTTCGCGTCGTCAAACATGGCCGTCTTCGGACCTCAAAATTTGAATTAACAAAAATTGTTCCAAAGTTACCAACAGATACATCCTGGAGCTGAGCAGATCTCACTTAACCTAACCTACAGATAATCGGAATAAACACTTCGGTCCTTCGGACCTCAAAATTTGACATCATGTATCCTTGCGTGATATCGTACGAAACATCCTATTGGCTAGTACCGTATTCTAGACTCTAGCCAAAATATAGAAGAGAGTTAGTATTAAATAAGATTGAGAAAATGTATTACACCATGTTGTAATTGCATGTCCATTAGCCACGTGACAATGTATAGAGCCGTAAATTTAATGGAATTTTTTTTATTTCAATTTAACATCTAAGGAACATTTATTTTTAGATATTTCTCATTTATTTTCTTTGATGATTTATTAGTACCTTTCCTTTCTTTTCTGTTTTGACGAATCTTGTCTCTCTGCCTAGATCTAATTCAGGAATTGTATGTTATATTTAATAAGGAGATATTTATTTAAATAGTGAATTGCTTAAATGTTTATAAATAGGTTTTCCAAAAACTTCTAGAATTGTTGAATGAGAGGATTATTCTGACGTTGTTAGACTTATAGTACAGGGTTATTCATAATTTATTGACGTATTTCACAGGCTCGCAGCTCGAGGGCGAAAAAAAGGGATGTTTGCCCTCCAGATATCAAATAAAACTCACCAAGTTTCTTTTCGTAAATGTTCTGTTTGTCCACGTTGCTTGATGCGGCAGACATCCAGGCGGTAATCCATTTCTGACCATACGCGGTGCAACACATCACTGTCGACTGCTGCAATTGCATTGATAATCAATGTCGCAGTTCGGTGAGCTCAACAGGAAGAAGTAGGGAAAAGGAACACTTTGTCTGACACATATCCCTAAAGAAAAAAGCCTGAAGGACTCAGATCTGGTTTCTTGAGGTCAGCGGAGTAAGGCCTGATCACCCTTGGTTGTGCGCCCTATCCAACTTTGTGGCAATATCCATGGACCAGGTAGTGCACCAGACTCGCTGCACAGTCACCATTGAAGTCGTTTTAGCTTATTCCAAGACGCAAAACGTCTTCTCAAGTTGCGAAACTGCCACTTTGGTTCCACCTCTCTCGCTTGTAAATCCCCCCCCCCCCCGATGAGTTTTTCAACATGTGTGAGTAGTGATAAACTCGCGATCGGTATACTTGTTTGCTATTTGTGATGAAAATGAGTGAAAAGCAGAAGCTTGCCGGTAAATATAGTAGTCACATGGCCAGTTTTAAAGTTCGTGTAGTTCTTTATGCGGAGAAACATGGGAACCGAGCTGCTGGGAGAGAATTTGCCGTTTCGAAAGGATTTTTTTTTATTTCTCGCGTAATTTACGCAACCCTATTACAAAACGATTTTTTCCTCCAAAAAAGTGCGAAAAATACGTGAGTAAATACGGTGTAGGATTTGATTCTGGGCGTAATAGGGAGCGACTTAAAACAAAATGAAATCGTCTTCAAAATTTCGGGGAGAGACAAGATCCCTTCAACCAGCCAACCAAAGAAAATAGGACTTACTCTTTATATTTCGAGAGGGCGAGGCCTTCTTAGACTTCCCTTACATACAAAAGTTTCACACCTCAACTATTAACGAGATTTATCGAGGAGAGTATTAGATGTTAAAAGGGAGAGAAAAAAAAAGCGAAAACGAGAAAAAAAGAAACGACGCTCTAGTTTTTGAGATAGGCGAATCGTGATGATGAGCCTTGAGAAAAGGCAAAACGGCCGTCCAAGTATTCCCTGTCATCTTCGCTGAGTTAATTTTACGACAACGTAATATTTTAACACTTTTATTCATGAATCGGGGTTAAAATTAAAAAGAAAGGTAAAAATTATTGAGTGTGATTATTAAGTAAAACCACTCTATAATAATATTTTTTTCCTAATTTTTTTTTTAAATAAGACAATACAAACAGATACAGAAAAGTCACAGTAATGTTCTTCAAGCAAAAGCTTTTTCAGAAACGTAATGGAGTTTAAAACTACAACTCCATGTTTTATTCTAATAGCTTAACTGAGAATAAACAGGCAGTACAAGATGTTGACTCTGTGAATTAATTGATCACTAATTGTATCATCAACAAAGACCAACGGACAAAGTTTCTCCATTGAGTTGAATAGTATTTCCTTTTGTGGTTATTATGATTGGAATTAAACTTAAAGCGCATTGCCCATGGATCCGAAAATCGGACGTATTCCATTTCGCTTAAGGGTTTCCTTAAGACGAACATTCATTTCGGAGAATTCACTGTACAGTAATACCTTGAGATACGAACGCCCCAACATACGATTTTCTTGATATACGACGAAAATTTTCATATAATTTACGCCTCGAAATACGAAGATATAGCTAGATGTTGTGGACCTGGTGCAGAAGCATGCAGAAGAACTCACGACGGAGGAACTGAAGAAGTTACAAGAGATGACGCACTCAGAGGTGATGCAGGAACTCAGCAGTGAGGAGGAGGTCGAGAAGGAGGAGGTGCTATCTTCACGTGAAATTCGTGATATCCTTGCTAAATGGCAAGAAGTATCCGATTTTGTTGAAAAGAGACACCCGGAGAAATTGTCTACAGGGAGAGCCAGTGCATTGTTCAATGACACGTGCCTTGCGCATTTTAGAAATATTCTAAGAAAGAGACAGAAACATATCTCTCTTGATCGTTAGTGGCGATACACCCACCGGAAGTGCGGCCAAAAGGGCCAGACGTGAGAGTGGCAGTGATAGTGATTAGTCTCAGTGTAAGTAAAAAAATAGTACATTTAGTAAAAAAATATAGTACATTTATATCATGCATACAATAAACTTTGTATTTATCTTATATTAAATCTATATTTGGTTGGTATTTAAAGCATGTTAATTATTTTTTTGGGGTAAATTCGTATCACTGGAACAAATTAATTCTATTTCCATTAATTTCTATGAGAAAAATTGATTTGATATACGATTTTTTTGATATACGACGATTGTCACGGAACGAATTAAATTCGTATGTCGAGGAACCACTGTATTTCAAACAACGGCTTCTGTGTCTTTATACTTTCTTCTTAAAATCAAAGTTAGGTTTCCTTAAGACGAATATTCATTTCGGAGAATTAAAATAAATGAAAATAAAATGAATGTTTACTTAAGGAAACCCTTAAATGAGATAGAATACGTCCGATTTTCGGATCCATGTGAAACGCACTTTAAACCTCAATACTCAAATGACGTAATAAATAATAAAAGAAGGATTTGACTGAATCTATCAAAATAAAGTAATAAAAACATGTAACCGGTAATTGTCTCTGACTGTCTTTATTCAATAGTAGGTTTTAGATTTCAATCCGTTGTGATTAATTTTCCTTCCATTTCAGTTGTCTTCACCTGCTTTTCTTTCTTCACTGTCAACTGAAGAAGAAGAGTCTTCTGTGGACGAGACTGATGACGTCATCACTTCGAAGGATGAGACTGATGACGTCATCACTTCGAAGGTATCAAATTCCTCCTTTCTACTACAAGAACTTTAAGCCTATTTTCCTTAAAATGTGATTTTATTTTTTTTTAATTTCTTTTATTTTTAAACAATTAAAATGAATAGTCTGTGTTTATGTTCAAAGGGTAATAATTTCGCATTTTCTGAAAAAAAAAAAAAATAAATAAATAAAATAATGCGCATTAGTTATCGAAGTTGTCGAAATCGGATGAAATTTACTCAACATCCAACTGAGCTTTAATTAATGGATTAGCTAAAAAGGGATTAAAAATGAACATTGAAGGATTAATAGAAGTAGGATCCATTCCAAAGCCTTCCAAAGGGAACTTTGTCTTCTTCTCCTCTCGACAGGGATCCATTTGGAGAAGATTTCAAATACAAAAACGAAGATAGTAAAAGTAAATATAGTTTCGTTCATCACTTGGATCATCCGACACTACTACTACACAAGCGCTGCAGTAGATGGGAGACTTGCTGAGCAGCTTTCTGATCTGTTGCGCACACAGGGATACACACACACTATATTGGAAAACTATATATAATTGTACGTAAAAAAATGTTTAAAAATAAAAACAATTTAATTCTCTACATAGATGTAAAGATACATTCTTCTTAAGCCATTTTTTTCTAATTGGTTTCGCTAATTATAGTTCCTCATATTGCAATGAGATTCTTGCATTACCTACAAATTCAAAGGGAAATTCGTTACACACAAAGGGATATACACAAACATAATTGGCAATTTTATAAATTAAGCTATTTAAATGATAGTTTTTATATGATATAAATTGGATGAAATAAGCCAACAGAATATGAACAGCAAACCTTAGCATTTATTAGGTGCATTCGCTTTCGTTGTTATGATGTTGTGTCCTGACTCCATCTCTGGGTCGTCGACGAAAGAAAGAAATTTCCAGGGACAGAGATTTGGCGAACTTAAACTTATGGACCTTACTTTTCATCCTATCTCGTGGCTTTTTCTGCTCTCACTACGTACCCAGTCCAACGGGAGTAGTTTTTTTCCATGAAGACCGATAGTGAGTCCAGTAGGCGCTGAACTGCGAACTGGGGGAACGAGGGTTCAATTCCCAGCGGTGGCCGGCGATTTTTCCACAGTTATTTCTCCTTCAGACGGACCCTAGGGCTTACCCAGTCCTCTGTCAAATGGGTACCCGGTTCCTTACTCGGGAATTAAAGGCTGACCATCGGATCTCCGCTAGTCATGTTAGCCCAGACTTGCTGGGAGCCTAAATCTCTCGTGCATCCAAGGATTTGTATGGCTTGTAGCGCTGTAGCTTTTTTTATTTAACGGAAGGATCGATAGACAAACCATCAACTAGAGAGACTTCGTAATTTTTAAATGGAACCTAAAAATTAATTGTCAACCGGAATGTTTTTCTTGTTTCCATTTAACGGGTTTTTTTTTTCTTTTAGCTGAGTACAACACAGCGGCAATTGATAATATGGTGACTAGACTCAGTCGGATTTATCAAAACGACGTATTTTGATGATTGTAAGTTACTGACGAATGTTTTAGTAAATAATTCCAAAGTCTATTCTAAGACGGAGGGCAGAGATAACACTGTTTTTTGTCTCTCTGTACATAATCTAGCAACGCAAACAATCAATAATTTTTTCTCCTTTGGGAAATCAACTTTTATTTCCACTGTGACATTTCTCGTTTATATCCTTTGTGTTAACAGCACAGAGGAACTTTGGTTTTATGGAATACCATTTTTGTTTGTTGTCATTAACTCGGTTATTACTTTTTTAATCAGACACAAATGTAGACTGGTGCATACCTTGATTAGTTGACATTATTTGTCTACAGTCGTAATTGAATAATATAATTATTTTTTTTTATAAAAAATAAATTATATTTAAGAAAAAGTCATATTGGCGGGTAATATGAAATAGGTTGGGAATATGAGATAAAATGGTTATTTTTGAAAAACAGACATTATTTATATACATTAAAATTATTAGTTACAAATAAAAGAATGTCAAAAATGTTTATTCCATTGTTTCTAATGGTATTACTTACAAAAGTCACAAATATAATCAACTTTTCCGAATATCTGCGTTTTATGGATCTCTAGTGCTCCCAACAAGGCGAATCCCTGAAAGAATCCGTAGAATTTCAAAGAAACGATATTGAGGTGGTTTCCCGTTGCCTTCCTCAGGAAATCATTAAGGAATGATTTCAGAATGAAAGAGAAAGATTATATGAAATACTACTATTCCATATTACCCGACGCACCATTTTGAAATGAAATCGTAGCTAATCCTACTCCAGGAAAACGATAGAATCAAAACAACGATGAGAGATACAGCAATGACTACTGTACTTTGTATTGCACAAGGATTCAATAAATTACAACACTTCAACAAATTAATACACATTTTAATAAACTTACCTGCAGAAGTGATGAAGACAGGAAATTGATCTTAATTCGTAACGAAACAATTCTTTTGACAAAAGTAAGGAGATTTACTGCAAAGCATGGTAGGAATGTGGTGAAGTAGTTTTGTTGCTTACTGCTAAGTTGTAGACCTCACATACGAGAAAAACATTCGTATTTAATATAAATGATTATTTTTTGTTGAACAGAAAATTAGATGCAAGTTTTGTTAATAACAAAAGAAATAATATTTTCATTAAATATTTATAAAATCACATTTGTATAACGTTGTAATATAGTAAACATGTATAATAATTACATAACAGATACAGTATATCAATATAAGAACAGTTAAAAAGTTGTAAATATTAATAAATCATTTTCTTATTGTTGGCGAATATAAAATTATTTATTCTTCTACAATCCTATTTCTGAAATGAGTTTCAATACATCGGATTTGCTATTGGAGAGTGGCTTTTGAATGAACCAATCAGAAGCTCTCGACATCGGGTGCAATGTGGCCTATGACAGTCCTGAAATCCTCAAAAATAAGGAAAAACAGCAAAAACAAAAGTCTAAGGTGGGCTTTCTTGAATTCTTAAAAATTCAAACTGATAATTTTTTATTATTTTTTGGGTCTTTTTCTTAAAGAAAAACCTCTTGCTTGACTGTTACTTTTCGCAATGCTAAAAGCTTAGCAACGGACCATAGCAATGGGCTCTTAGATCTATGACGTAGGTTGTGATGACACCACTTAAACGGTCCATATAAGGGTCTCCGTGTTTGAAAATTATAATAGTTACCGAATCCAATGTATATTTTCGAATATCTACAATTTTCGATTTATTAGAATTGAATTAAATTCACAAATATTTATTAAAGTCTCCTAAATCTATTTAAAGCTATTTGCGAGTTATTCAAAGCACTCGCAAATTTAAACTAGATTACAGAATGGACTACAGTTCACGGAATACTGTTTCCCGATAATTAGGTTTGATTTTAATGATGTTCTATGGGAATTTTTGCTACCTTCAAGCGTTAATTTCTGCACAGGGATCCATGGAGAAGTTTTCAAAAGGCCTCTTATTCGTAAATATGCGTGGTAAGCTCCAGAAGATCCATTCACAGGTTAAAAAGTAACGAGGAACGATTTTATGGCTCCAATTTTTCCTTTCAAAAGTTTACGTTACTACGGCAAATTGTGAACTTGTTTTCCTTCCATTTTGGAAACAGAATTCAATTACGATTTGTGTCACTCTGATGAAAACCAACGTTAGTCAGTTATCGATTGATTAGATTATAGTAGCTCTTTGTACTCAATGGTAACCATGTTTTTCAGTAACAAGTGATCTGCAAACTGAATTAGTAGAAAACCTTCAAAAGAAGTTCTCATATATGACTTACCATCAACCGTAGAAAGGAGAATCACCCAAGGCTGTCTCTACGAATCGAATATTGAGAATCCAGATCAGCAACAGAGACCTCTCCTCGATCATGCCCTGTATTAGCCATTCAACACAACAGTGCATTATAAAAGTAAATATTTGTCTACAAAAATGCTTTGGTAAATACGATTATTTTCTCTGATACTTATTACAGTTTTCATCGGAGTTTAGTTTTGTAAATATAAAAATGGCGGGAATATAATGTCTCCAAAAGACAAATGCTGCCCAAATTCAAGTTCATTTGAAGGTAGTTTTCATGTTTTCAAAATGCCAGTGTATCTGCTGAAAGAGAGATGAACGTTATTTTAATTTATTTATTCCTAAAATAAAAACTTATTTTCAGTTGCAACAATTGAACAGACTTTCTTTGTTTCAGAGTGAAGAGGAACAATCCACTCCTACATCTTTAACGAGTCCGACTGTTTGTCTACAAAGAGAAGCTGAAAACATGGCGCAAATGCTTACATCGACAGCCCAAGGTTTTGATTCTGTGCCACTGGAGAAGAGTTTCTCTAATATGGTGACAAGAGAAGTTACCAGCAATGTTATTGTAGTTGTCGAAGATAAGCCATTTCGATGTCATAGGTTAGTTTTGTTTTAGAAGAAACAAGTAATAGACGATGTTGTGGTTCGTTTGTTCACAACATGATTTGTACAAAAAAGAAAATCATACGTAAGATTGGAATAGACTTAGAATAGTTTAACTTTCGGATAATTTACTTAAGATTTGTATGTGAACAGTAACTGAAGACATTTCCGTTTCAAATTAGCTTTTAATGTTGAGATTTAAATTCAGGAGTTACCGTCGGGCTCACATGATTTTTGGTAGAGGTAAGGCTCCGACGTTCCGGTGACCGTACCGACGCTCGCCCATTTTTAATATCGAAAAAAAGACGTATTCATACAGGATTGAGTGAACTCTAGGACCCCCGCCGGGATCGAACCAGCCTCCTCCATGCCTTATTTGAGCTATTTCGAGTTCATTTATATTTAAACTGTGTAATATTGCTTAAATGTCAGAATAAATACTTGATATTTATGGTATGCTAATTCAAACAATGATGTACTTGATATCGCGAACTTAACAGCACGTTCTGAATCAGTAGACAACAGTAATTAAGTTCCAGAAAAGTTTGAAAGAAAAAGCTAAATTTAATTTATTAATAAGAGTTTTATTGCTATAATTTAAAAAAAAACTAATATTTTTGCCTCGTTTTTTTTTTAGTATAAAAAAAACAGGGACTTTCCACTGTATTTGTTTGTCTTTGCAGGCTGATTCTTTCCAAACAAAGTGGCTATTTTAATGATTATATTTCCGGTCATGCGCACCACGAACTCCTCCTAATTCCCGTATCTGATGTATCGGTGGACACTTTTGAAATAATTTATGAGTGGCTATATACAGCAAGACTTAAGTTAAAATTGAACACAATTGCAGATATTTATGAAGCTTCCAAATATCTACGAATGACAGGTAACTAGTTTGTTTATTTTTTTATATATTTATTTGTTCAAAATACATTTAAAAAAAGTGGTGAGTTCAGCAATTTACGAAGTACAGCAACTTCACAACCTGACAAATTCTACGTGATAGCGTGCTTCCATATTCAAAATGAGACATGCTGTAATGCAGGGGTTCACAACCTTAGGAAGTCTGAGGGCTAATATTTTATAAAGGTCCGCCCATCCTCCAAACCCGAACCCTTAGACTAATTAAATGATTTTATAATATCATCTATAATAATAATAATAATTAATAATACATATAATTTACATAAATGTCTTACTAATTAATGATTTCACAATGTCATTTATAATAATAGTTAGTAATAAACGTAATTTACATAAACTACAAATTATCAAATAATGCATTACTTGTTTTTCCTACCAACATTCCTATAATAAGTCGGAGACAGTTGCTATTGTAAGTTATGACATTTTTCAATGTATCTGTTGGTAGCAATGGAAAGGCTCAAATTTAAATTTTAAGTTGGACACTATCGGACCGCAGCAAATATACTGGAGAGCCACATGCGGTCCGAGGCCCGTGGGTTGTGAACCAGTGCTGTAGTGTCTTAGCCACGTACCTCTACATCGAATATATTATTTTATGTTAGTAATAATAGTCTTTTCGATGTGGCACCAAAAATAAATCGTTTTTTGGCATTGCCGTACTTTTACATGCTCTAAAAGACGGATCAACTGCAGAACGACACTTGGTCGGCAGTAACTATAGAGTTGTGGTCACTCTGGATGAGGCTTCGGTCCATCTTATCGACTGTGGAAAGATCAGGGTAATTTCATATCGTCACATTGATGAAAAAAGCAGATCTAATTTGTGCCCCAGTGCAAGGAAAGTTTTCCCCAAAGGTTTCATGGTATTTGCGGGATACTTCACCGGAGCAAATTGGCTATTCATAGAATTGCAAATAATGCCAAAATGCACGCCAGTATTATCAAGAACATGTTCTGACACCAATCTTCACACAGGAGTCATCTGCTCTTTATGGTCCTGATGTCACAAAAGTCGCCATTCATAAGGATAAGGTCTCCAGTCTTACGGCGAAACCATCCCTTAGATTCTATCAAGAAAAGGAAGCCAGAATATGAACACGTGAAATCTCCTTCAGTGATATCCCAGTTAAGTCCCCTGATGCCAGTCTGATGGATTTTTTGTGGCTTTGGATTATTAAAACGTGAACTAGGGAACAGACGTACTACAACAGTTGATGGAAAGTACATAGAGAGGAATGGGATAAAATACCCCTGTATATTTTACAGCGTTCACTCCAGCAGGGGAAGTTACGTTGCAGGATCATAGTTCAGAATGCTGGTAGCTGTAGTGAGCATAATAGGAGGTAGAGGACGAGATGGACACTTGATTTGTCAGATTACAAAGGAATCGTATGTCTTTTGTTATAAATCTTATCTAGATTTATGATCATGAGATATATTGTAATGAATATTAAATTATTGCTAACTCTTTAGAAACAAACCTTTCAAATAAAGCGTCGTGAATCAGAAATTGGAGTTCGTTACATAAAAAGTGGAGATCAAATGGGAACTACAATATATACTTACTCAAATAGGAGGAAGGAATTGACGTGTGAGATTGTTAAAACTGTTAAAGGAAGAGGAAAATAAAAGCTTGATATAAAACAGGAACAGCAATGAAATATTCAGCGAAAGTGATAAAGTGAAATAAAATAAACAATTTCATAATACATATATTTTCTAAAAGCGATAAATAATTTTTGAGAACATTAAAAAGCCTATATTATATATTTATTTATATCATCAAAACGCTGTGGTCTTAAAGTATTCAATTACAGAAAAATTAAAAAAATAATAATATTTATTTTCGTTTGTTTCATTATTATTCCATCCATTAGGAATATAATTTTCAAAAAATTAATGCTAAAATAAAATCTCTTTAGTGACAATCTGTACAGGATAGTAATTTAGGCCTACATCTCTTCCTCATCTTCGACTCCACATATACTTTTTCGAACACTGTTTAAATGCTTTCATTTTTAACCTACTTTCTATAGTGAGGCTTATCAGTCTGTGTTCCGCCTAATAACTTAATGATTTAGTCACAGGATGGGTCTTCTTGAAAGTTAGCGTGCATATTCGTGAACTAGGGCCGATTTAACTTTTCTATTTTTGAAATCTTTTCCAAATGGGTTCTTGTCGAGAAAGAATACCCACGAGAAGGTCATGAAAATTCCTATAGAAAATCATTGCAGTGTAAACGACGGATTTCTTTTAATATTTCATTGTCTTAAAGAATTAATATGAAATCTTTGCTAATCCACTGTTTGATCTGATTGAAATTAATCAGATTCAGACAATTTAAATAAATAATGCGTATTTAGTTCATTTTTCAGTAAACGGACAATTTTACTGTTTGTTTTCAGTAAAATTGGAAGAGAAAAAAAATGACGAAAAAAAAATAATAAAAAACAAACAAACTACGAACTAACATAAAGATATTAAACTCTGATGTTCCTTTGAACTTCTTGTTTATATTTGCTTAAGCTCTTCATAACTACTGTTCGGTTTTGTTTACGAGAGCCTTCAACGCTTTTGCGCATGCGTCAGGTCTCCTTCGATTTCTTCCAAATAGGGGCAATGAGATACAAAGATGGGATGTTTACCTTTTTATAGTGTTAGTTTACTAGTAGCTGCATTCTATTTGCGCTTTTCGGGAAAGAATTATGGAAAGAATAAATACTATTGCAAAAATACTCCACGTTATTTTTTTCTTAAAAGCGAAAATGTCCAAAAGAATTTCTTAGGAAAGTACCCATCTCAGCGTATTACCCCTCTGCGGAGTAAAATCGTCCGGCAGTGGTGGGTCTGTCTTTCAAAACCGCACAGTATTTATAAAATTCCTCATTGTTTTTAAACATGGATTTATAGAAGTGGTTCTCCACTTTTCCTTTGACTTTTTGACAGTGTGTGGGAGATTGGAGCCAAGTCTTTGCAGTGGTAACTTAATCAAAAAACTAATGGATGGCTACCATTTAGTTAGTTTCGCAGATTAATTCTTACAAACATACTGAGTAATTATTTCTGAAGTTTAACTAAACTAAACTTGCATTTCTGGAATCCTTTTTTTAAACCAGTATATTCCAATTTGCTAAACTTACCTATAAACTTGACCTGATGGAAACCGTTTCTTACAGTTTATTTGTAATAACATTAAAAGGTGGACCTAGTGTTTATAAGTGCAGTAGTGACATTTCCAAACAGCTGTTTCACGGTCTATTGCCGATCCTCAGTGGAGAGTAGTCACTTTTTTCTTAATGGATGCGCATAGAAAATTCATGGCGGCCAGCGGAGACTGGCACATGAATTTCTATTCTTTTATTTTTATTGTGTATTTGTTGTTTTTTAGTTTAGATTTGGAGATCCCATTCTTTTCCCTTCCTATCCTAATACTAACCTCCGTAATAAGGACCTAGTGGTTTACAGTGATTACTCTCCACTGAGGATCGGCAATACACCGAGAAACAGCTGTTTGGAGATGTCACTTTTGAACTGATAAACACTAGGTCCACCTTTTAATGTGTTTAATAACTTTTTATGCGTTTTTTTTCTTAATGGAGGCGCATAGAAAAGTCATTGCGGCCAGCGAAGACAGGCACCTGAATTTCTATTCTTTTATGTTTATTGTTTCTTGTTTTTTAGTTTAGTTTTGGAGATACCATTCTTTTCCCTACCTTTATTTGTAATAACATTCAAGGATACAAACTAGTGACATTAATGGGAGCCATTAATTTAAAGCTTTTATATAAAATAACAAATAACTTATTTTCTTATTTACTAGAACTGAAGGAACAATGCTGTCTTTATTTGGAAAGGATTCTTCATTTCTCTCATATTATGGAAACCTATGAGGAATGTCTTCGTCAGGATCTTTCTTGTCTTGGTCATCTCATTTACAAACATCTGGTTGTTAATTTTAATGCTATAGTTACTTGTCCTTATTTCATCAAATACTCGGCCGATCAAGTATGTCTTCTGCTGTGTCTCGATGAAATGAATATTAAAAGGTATTTTACAAGAATATTATAACTGAATTTTATTTATGTAAAAAAAAAAAAAAAATGTACAATGTATTTGCAAATTTAATTTTGACTAAAGAGTATGCAATTCTACTCAATAAGTATAATTCAAACTGAATTCCCATAATTCAGTCTTATGAAGCTAAAAGTGTTGATCTGTGGTGTATTAATGAATTGTGGTTTGTTTTCTTTGGCGTGAAAAGAGTTACAAAAGAAAACGTATGGAATCGTTTTTTATTTCCAAAATGTCTGAAGCTTACAACGATCAATTGTCTGCTCCAGCTATTGCTGAATATGGGTTTAAGAAGAAACGGAGCAACAAAGAAGGAAAAAAAATATTTCCCGTTAAGAAATAATTGATTCATACTTTTTAGTCTTTTTAACCTTTTTATTTTTTTCACGGATTTTTCACCAAATCACAGAACAATCCCTTTCTGGAAAATGAAGAAGAACACAAAGAATTGACACCAACATTTCATTAACACATGATGATGTTTATCAACATTACAGTTGAGAATTATCCCCAACAGGGTTCCCGTGGTTCAGTCGTTCACGCTAATGAGACATTAACACCATTTCTACAGGAATGCCGCAGGGACTACACTTCAATTTTCTTGGTTCATCATTTTATAAAACCGACCATTTTTATGTATCTTTACTTGAGAATAGTTATGGTTAAAATATAACTGAACCCGAGGTCATTTATTGTAATTTTAAATCAATTTAGATTAAACCATTGAGTATTCAGGTGTACAGGCTTCATTATTGAATCCTTAATTTACAGATCTCACCATATAGAAACAGACCTACAAAACAACAGCCGAGATCTTCTGTTCCAGGCCCAGTGGCTTCTGATTCTTTTGGATCAGATCTACACGTAACTGCACCGATTCTGAAAAGTCTGCAATGAGCAAAGATACTATGAATTAATTTTAGCTGAAATTACAGTTACTTTAACCTTTTTTTCAAGAAGAGAAATAGCTAATAAAAATATCTGAAAATTCCTTTAAAGTTAAATCAATAAATACCCTTATTTTGAGACAAAATTTCAAAACATTTAACCATGAAGAAATTAAACTGAAAGTTCCACAGAGAATAGACCACTCAATAAAAGAAAAATTTTTTTTTTATATATATTTGCAGTGAAGTGGAGGTATTTGAAGCAGCCATTGCATGGTGTACCAAAGGTGAAGGTAATCGTAAAAGGACAGAGATTGAGAATGTTATGGGATGTGTACGATTTGCTTTGATGACTGATGAAGAATTAGTGGATTGTATGTTTCACAAAAGCAATGCCAAACCTATTTTAGATATGATGGAATGCAAGGAAATGGTGCTTCAGGCTTGTTTGTAAGTATTTAGAAAAGCAAAACACCGTTTGTCTTTCTCTCCCACTGCTCTGTAGTTTCTTTATTTCCAATTTCAGAAATAACCGTGGAAATTCTTTCCTTTCTCCAATGTTTTAAGGAAACACAAAAATCTATAGACGTTGTAACAGGAAGTTAAATGTTGTAAGAACAATGACGAAACAAAACAAAAATATGTTAATTATTTACATAATCTAAGTTTTTTGTTGTCCTTTTTACTTTTCTAAGTCTATGGGATTCCCACAAATACTGTTTGGGAGTTATATTTTGTTTTCTTCAGAATCGTGTCTTAAAGTCGTACATTTCTTGTCAAAAGTTATTTTCTTCTGTGCATTTTATCTTTTCCATGTATTGACCACTTGTATGCATTGATTTACTGAACCATGTTTCTTTCTTAGATTCACTGTGGCCAAAGATGTTTCCTTGTTAGGGATATGTACAGTTAAACCACCTGTTCCCCGTGTTTATACATCAGATGCGTTAGTGGACACTTATGATTTTGGGTGGAATCAAGACAAGGATAAGAAGGTATTATTGTAGTTTTCATTCTAATTTTCTAAGTAGAAGAAGATCGCTTAGGGATTCGCATTTTCTGTAAGAGATCTAGTCTCACACTAAGAATGCAGTCAAGTTTTCACGACGATCACTGGAAGTTCCTCAGGAAACCGTTAGGCTTTCAGTTAATTTCGGACTGGACGTCCTTAAATTCCTTCCTGGACGTTGCCTCTGCGATCCTCAGTTCGAGGTTTGCTCGTTGGCAGGAAGAAAAATGCCCCAAGAAGGCCTTTCTCTTCCATAGTCTTCAATTTGTCCTTCGCACAAGACAGTTTCTGGAAGCTGAAGGGAAAATATGCATTGCTCCGAACTGAACCATATGCTAAACTTTCCCCAGGCAGCGAGAAATTATTACTTGAACGGTGATCGTGCTTCTGAAGATTGTGGAATTCCTATGCTGCCGATGGCGCCTTAAAGCTCTTGTCCTCGCACGACAACGCTGCTCTTGATGTTACCGTCAAATGATCAACAGTCTAAGGAAGGTTACAACACCCTATCAAAACCTCTGACCTGTCTGACTATTTATTATCCTGTGCTGCACACCAGGACTTTGCAATCACGAAACATGAATGTCCTAATATAAATTGCATTTCAGATAGTACAGTCCTCGAGCCTCCTCCTATGTGGGTGACGCTTTGAAGTTGGTGATATTCAAGTTTCGCACAACACCACCAGTATCCAACGCATGTAAGGATTAGTCGAGGTGAGATTCGCACTGCCCGAAGAATTCGTCTCTGTTCATTATCAAACCAAGGCAAAGGGTTGGAATGTATGAGAATGAGCCGAGCTAGCTCTCACTTTATCACGTGTGTCTCCTTCACTAGGTTTGCTGATTGGAGTTTCATACACAGTGCCTGCCTTAAGTTGGTTCCCCTCAATGCCAATAGCCGATGATCCATCGGTGGTGTGAAGATCTGTCGTCGCTGTAACTATAGAGAGGAGAATCTTCCACACGTTCTCAACCATTGCATGTCCTAAGCAACTATCAACCAACGACGACACAATGCTCTCGTAGATAAGATTCCAAAGCGTCTTCTTTGAGTTTTTTCGTCATTGGCGACAATCAAGCTATTGTCGAAGGTCCCTTCTGATACACTACTGGTGCTTCAGCAGTCTGCCCTGATTGTTGATGTGACAGCGTCTTTCGATAATCGACTAAAGGCATTTGAACAGACTCGAGAAAACAAACTTGCGAAATATGAACCTCTAGCTCTCTCCCAGCGGACGAATTATTCTGAGGTGAAAATCATCCCTTTCATCGTGGGTTCAATAGGATCTTAGGAATCGAACAATGATTCCTTCCTGCAGCAGCATCCTATTATTTAGACAATTACGTGTATCTGATGTCTTCTGGTGGTCACATGACATACGTACAGCACATAACTGGTGAGAAGCAGTACGAGTGACCACACTTCATACTGTTTCATTGTCTATGTGGGTGAGGATCTCTTCCGCCTTCCCTCTTTTCAAAGGATTGCCTCCATCTTCCCTTCTTCTTGAGAGCCGTTTCCGTCTCCCCTATTAAGAACAAGGATGATTAAATCTTGTGTTTTTCCAACTTGCTTGGAAAATTTATTATATATGATTCTAGTTTCATTGTAATTTTCTAAGTGAAAGAAGATTGTTAAGCAATTCCTATCTTCTGTAAGAGATCTAGCCTCTACACTAAGAGATGCAGTCAAGTCTTGCTGAAAAACCACAACGAAGCTCGTGCTTTATTGGAATCTGAAGCGTCAATTATAAAAAGTGACAACCACTTTGCTCTAAATCGGAGTTCTGTAAAGAAAGTTGTCACAGTTCTTCTCTTACGTAACACCTCGGATTTCGATGATGTTCAATGCATATAAGATGCTAAAGGAACCGGTGATTTTATACTGATCCCATTCCAACAGTTGTCACAATTCTTTTTTTAAAACGAAGTCACCGTTTATAGATTTCCCTCTCGATATGTTCGCCTCATTCCAATAAGTTGCGGAACTCTATAGTGGACTATTTTGAAAAAAATGCCTTTATAATTATTTGGGTTTTTTTTATACATAATTTGGTTAGATAATTTAACAATCAATAATTTTGGCTTTAGAACAATATATTAGGAAAATGATTGGATTCATGATTCTTACGAGACAGTTTTGGGAACTGCTTCAAATTGCTCCTTCACCACATTACAAATAATGTTAATAAAATTGATAATGTTTTCATCTGCTATTAAAAACACATAAAACACATTTATTGAGAATTGAAAAAAGGCTCTTTTTAAGAAGGTTTTCTTTTTAATAGCAGTATTTTTATGTAAAATATAACTCTCAGAATTTATTGATCACTGATATTAATTAAATAATAATTTTGCAGGATAACTCAGAATTGAGAACTGAAAAATGCATTGATGATGGTGTGGATTTTAATCAGGTATTTTTTCCTAATTTCTTTATTATACTTGATTCATTTGAATAGAACTTTTTTTTAAAGTATTGGATGTTTTATTGAAAGATTCGGTATGTGATAGTGTACCGTTAAAATTCTTCTGCAACTATTAAATTTAATGACATCAAGTGAGATAATGTTGTGCGATTATGGGAGAAGCATTTTAGGTAAACATTGAGAAACTGTGAGGTTTTAATGTGCTGTGGCCCTTAATTGTTTCTATAGATATATTTCCCAAACTAATAATAAAACATTATAATATCAGCGTAAATAAAATTTAAATAAGTACATAATTTAAATAGCTTCTTATAAACCTAATCAAAGCCTGTTCTAATTTTAAAACACTGTTTTGCTGCGGATCTTCAATATCTTCTTCCTTCAAACACAGACTGGTTTTTTTCACAATAGTAAGAAAACATATGAGGTGTATAGAATCGAAGTCAGCTAAAGCCATTTTAATTTTTCAGTACATTTTAATTATTCAATAAAAGAATAACCTGTCATTATAGGCGTTCAGAGTGCTATCCATTGAGTTCTAATTCCTACTCTAAGTATTTTGAAGCTTTCTTCATACAATGTCACCATCTTAAAAAAGAAAAAAAAAAAATTGTAAAATTTCAAAACATGGATTTAGCTGCGTTTGATTCTAGCCCCCTCATATTACAAATCAGTAAACCAAATAGGCACCAAAGTAAAAAGACACTTTGAAATTTCTTTGTAAAACATATTACCTTCATGAATCTTGTTACCTTCATGAATTTGGATCACCAAATACTGAGAAATTGTATGTTTCGCCTTGTGTAAGATATTTACTGCAGTCCGCCTTCACTCGAAGCCATTAGCCAAAATAATCGCAAAGGGAAAGCGTTCGATTTCAATGAATCAAAGGCCGTAATAATTTGTTGGAGCTCTTTTACTGTTCATCGCTGTAACATGAACAGAGATTGGACCCTCTAAGGGATAAAGCTCCTCGAGTTCCATTAGCTTGGTGATTAGCAACTCATTAGCTTGTTCTTCCCGCGCATAACAATTACAGAGCGCTATTAAAGACTCCTTGAATGAGATAAAAATATTATCCAAATAATTTTATAAAGAATTTAACTTATAAATTAACTTAACGGAAATAACAGGAGAAAGTTGTCTTAGTAGGCCTACTACAAAATAGAATTTCTTTTTTTACAAAGCAAATACATAAACTTCGTTATAATTATTTTTATAATAAGCTATTGAAATAAATTTAAACACTTAAAAAAAATAAAACATTTAGGCAATTAAAAACATGTATAAAACTAATACTGTCCTGTTGAGGACAGTTAACATTTAACAGTTAGTGTTAGTGTCATTATATTATCAAATGAAGAAAAAGTGTTTGTTTTTTTGTTAATATACTTTTGTTAATATTATTCGCGAATATTTATCAAATTATTGCGGTTGCATAATAAACCCAGCGAATGTTACATCCTCAAAGTGGTAAGTTAACAATTTCTTCAAAGCTTTTTACTTAAACTACGAAGGGCATTCAGAAAGTAATGCCTCCAAGCCCACTACTTGGCCAATAGTACTACAAACAATCTGAATTTTTTATCATTAATGCACTGATGTTTAAGCTATAGAATGTCACTTGTTGCACCTTTCTATCTCTTCTCGTTCCAGAGTAAAGGAGCAATCCATGACATCCAGTGGTAACGTCCATTGAAACAATTCGGTTGACAACAATTCGGTTGAAACAATGCGGTTTCAATGAAACGTTCTGTTATTCAATTGCTGACTGCGGAAGGTTGTGCACCCAGCAACATTCATCGCCGTATGACTGTAGTTTAGTCCGGATCTTGCGCCCTGCGCTTTTTGGCTCTTCCACAAACTTACGCGGAGGTGGAAGCAGCAGTTCGGCAGTGGTGTCACAATTCTTCGCCGACGGCATGCAAAACCGTGTTTCGCGTTGGCACAAGTATGTTGCCCGTAATGGGGACTATGTTGAAAAATGATGCCACCATTTGTAGCTGACATTACAAGCTTTCCACCAGGGACGTCGCGTGGTTTGTTGGCGCCCGGGGCAAGATTTCGTCAGACGCCCCCCCCCCCAAACTCAATCCCACCCAGGGCCCCTAGGCACTTGATATTTGCGCCCCCTCCCTCCATCCCGAAAATCTACAACCAAAAAACAAAAAAATCTCCGATTCAACAACCAAATTTTTGGGTTTTATTGGCCACGCGACGGCTCTGCATTGATACATGCATCGATGCTATCTGTCACACACACCTTGGAGGCATTACTTTCTGAATCACCCTCGAAAAACTTGACAAAAGTCATGAATACTCTTCATAATTGATTAATTATTTTCTCAGGGACCGTTATTAAGCTATTTAAATATACAACGTATAACATAACGTTGTAATTAAAAATTACATTTAAATCACCCAATATAATTAAAAATTGGGTGTATATCTAATAAAAATAAACTTATGTTGTGTAATTAATTTTAGAAATTATTAATGAGTGTAAATATATAAAAATATTTTTATTAAATAATAGAGCCCTGCACAGTCTGAATTGAGCTCCAATGAATCTTTTCTTCTGGAAGAATCTCAGTCCATTCTGATTATCGGTGGAATCAACCCTAAAACAGATTGGTGTGATCAAGGTAAATAGAACTTTTCATTGTTATTTAGGTCTTATGAATGGACCTTCTTATTTCATCTTTTCATTCATCTCAAGTTCAGCTAAATTTCAATTAGTACGAGTTCGAAGAATGCGAAATTTGATTTAATGCTAATTATAAAATGATATCAGATCGCGATTAATTTGAACCAAAATATAAATAATCCCGAGTGGATTTTTTTTTTCCAAAGTTTTGCAAATTCTTCAAATCGTTTTCAAATGTTCAGAAGCTAGTTTAGGTTATGATTTAAGATTTGACATGGCTGCTACATCAAGAAGCAAGCAATTACGGATACTGATACCATTGCTTTCTCTCTCTCTCTCTCCACATATGTATGAAGAAAGACTAAGACAATTCAATGGACGCTGTTGAAACAATTTAAACGACAATATAAATGTCTTTAAAAAAAAATTCCAAAAATCAGAAATTCACAAGATTAAAAGATTTGCCATTCTTAGCTATCACGGACGGGAAACTGGGACGGACGTTTATGCCTTATTAGGCGTCCTCAGACAGTTTTACCCTCCATGGTAAGCTCAAGAGTGCGTGCAACAGTTAAGGATCCCACCACTGCATCCGCAAGTGGTACCTCAACCAAAAAAACACAAGAATAAAAAAAAAAAATACTTACTGGAAATTCCTAATAAGGCCATCCCAATTTCCCGTCCGTGATAGCCAAGAGTGAAAATCTTTTAGTCTTGTGCATTTCTGATTTTTGATTTTTTTGTTTTTAGTTAATAATATGCACGTTAATTCTACAATAATTTCTTATTAACATATCGTTAGCATAGGCTCATCATTAGGCATGATATTCATTAATTTTTTTTCAATTTTTCATTTTTTAAAATGTTGCTTTCTATAACTATTATAGTACTTTATTTGTAATTACCATATTTTATATATAATTATAACTTTGTCACGAACGTATTCGTGCCCCGCGCTCCGCTCATTTCCCTTTCCATTTTCTTTCTTGGCAATATTTTTCTAATATTTCTTTTCCTTTTCTTTCTTTCCCTTTCTGATCATTTCCAACCTTCCATATTTCTCTCTCTTCGTTCCTCAGTCCTGGCGTCTGTTGGACTGCAATTTCCCGACAAGCTGGCACCAAAGAAACCTTAAACAATGGTTTAACGACTTCGGGAAGGGCTCGAGAAAGCTCCTCCAAACGGTCCACAAAGGCTATCAGGCCATGAAGCCTATTGTTCACCATTAAAGCTTTCTCCCAACTTTCTCCCTTTTGTTATGTGCATCGGGAGCCCGGGAAAACAAAGGGCCTGATGTCACAACAACGAGTGGTGTTGCCACAAGCGGTGATGGGGACAGAAATGTCTCACCACCCCTCCCAGGAATATAACGGCGACCCCCGGCAGTAAACAAGGCAGTATCACAGCAGGGTCGGAGCAGTATCCGAGGAGAATCCGACAAGCAGCGGCCAAGAGCAGGAAGCGAGGTTTGGGGAAGGCGACACGGTCCGCGGCCAGCGGCTCCAGTCGCCAAGAACCCCACCCGCATATTTCCCTGCTCGGAGTGGATCCCCGTCGGAGGCAAGCAGCGTTTGAGAAGGCCAGGCGCAGGCAAGACGACCCGGGCTCACGAGTCAATCGTGAACGGTCATCGCAGAAAACCTGCCCGCTTTCATTTTCACTTGGAGCTCACCCCCTAAAGAAGGTCGACGGCAGTGCATATGCGGAAAGGCGGACACCAGAGAAGACATCGCGGACTCGTTCAGAAATACGATTCCGCCAGTCTCCAACCCAGCCGCCTGTCCGCTCTTAGCTGTCGATATCTCCGGAGATACGGAGACCGAATTCGGTGCTCGCAAGTGTGCCTCCGCTGTGCCCAAAGGATGCCTCCGAGACCGTCCCAGCCGTTCATCCTCGTCAGTGAAGGATCTCCCCCCAGTGCCGCCCAGGACAGATCCGAACGGACAATTTGAGAGAGAACATGTAAATTATCTCTTTACTTCATATAATATACTTGATATCTTGTATTTATTCTATCAGTTTATTTTAATAATAAAATCTTTCATTTAACCCTTCATCTGAGTTTTGCCCTTTCTCTTTCGTCTGAAAGGCGCGAGCCACTTGTCTCTAGGCTGGCTTTCCACGGCACCTCCCCCTTTCCCCGTCCAAACACCTCACTCCCACCTTACACACCTCTCCCACCTTGTCCCGTAGTCGTGGTTTGCTTAGGGATGCGTTAGATGGCGAGCGCCCCTAAAACAACATGTAACAACTTCAATTAGAGCGAATTCGAATAATGCGACCATTTCAGGAGATCTAGCTGTAATTTTGATACGTAAAAATGATTTTAGTCTTTGTATAATTTCTCATTCTAATTAATTAAAATTATTTTCAATGTTTTATAAATAGTATATTATTTATAAAAAAAATAAATGACTTAAATATTCATTCCCCTGGATATTATTGATCCAGACCTATATGTATAAGATGGTTTGTCTTAAAGATATTAATAAATATTCCTGGCGATTTTTGATCAGGGAAATAATTTATAAAACTCTTAGCTGTCGTTCAGGAAGCGTTCATTGTGTAAATTCTAAAAGAATTTTCCACTTACTTTCAGGAAAAAGTGTTTGGCAATATAACCCTAAAGAAAACCAATGGATGAAGAAAGATCCAATGCCGTTCTCTATTATTTTTTCAGCGGTGGCTATTTTCAAAGATTGTTTATATGTTTCAGGTGATTCACTATTTATTTTATTTATTGATTTGATTCCAATTTGATTTATAACAATTATGCAACGAAGAATGCAGAGAAATGAAGGATTACAATTGACGCCACTATTAGAAACTTCGAGTATTTGCCCGTCGTATATTATGACGGATAGGAAATTAAAATGATGCATTGCTAGAACATAAATGAATTTGTTTATTGGAAGACTTGATGCGTGCATTACTGGGAACTGACGGCGCTTCAATTTGAATGGCAAATTGACATCACTCGGTTGAAAATCGATCCTGGGAATAGTGACGATATCACCTCTGTTCCTTTCCGAAAGAACTTCTGCCGTGATTAAATTGCGATGACACTCCTTAATGACCAATCGTGGGCCATTACAGAGTCCTTTCTTTGGATTGAGATTGTGAAGGAGCCTCACAATTGATCCTTTCTTCAGAATTGATCCTTTCCTCAGCTGATGAGATGACACACGAAAATGTGAGTGTGTGTGTGTATGTGTGTGAAGAAATTCTTCAAGATAGTTTCGTTCATCACTTGGATCATCCGACACAGCATCTGCGCTGCAGTAGATGTGAGACTTGCCGGGCAGCTTTCTGATCTCTTGCGTTACACACAGAGGAACTCACACAGAAATGGAAAACTATATTATATATATATGTGTGTGTGTGTGTATGTGTGAACGATGATGATTAGCTTTTTATGTGTAGAAGCTTTTGAAAGCATTAACAACATACATAGAACACATAGAACGATAAACATTTTTGTTGATTGTAGTTTTCTGTCAGTTGCACTGAACTGCTCTACTTCTGTCAGCATAAGAGAAACCTTACCTTATAAGGAATTAGCATAATACTTATAGAAGTACCGGTACACGTGGCAATAGTAATTGGTCCGATAGACCAAGGAACAAGTAATTGTAAGCAAAACACAACAGACATTGTACAGCCAAGTTAGGGCAACAATTGGAATGTGTTGAATCTTTAAAGAAAATGGAAAAACGGTGAAGGTAAATCCGAGATTTTGGAAGTAATAAGATCAGCTACAATTCACAATAATAACTTGTATAATGATGTTTTCAACAGCGCTTGTTTTTCTGTAACGCGGTTTATAATTATAAAACATTCGAAAGACAGAAGTAGTTGGAACCGTTAGCTACGTTCCAAATATAGAATACCCTCTCCCATTTGAAACAAACACGAATTGATGGTGAGAACTGTTATTAGAAGCAGAACGAAAATAAAAGAACATGAAATAGCCAGTTCATCATATATGATATGGTGGTCAATAATTGATGGTAGGTAACTCCTTACAATATCATCCATTATAACAATGGTCTGATCAGCGCGGTTTTCCACAGCGCGAGAGTTTCTCTGAACCAGTTAACCGCGTTAGTGCAAGTTATTAACCTACTTCTATCTGTTTTCACTGTCAGCAATTTAGTTTATGGTGGGAAAAATGATGATGCAACGGCTGCCAGCAATTCTTTTGATGCTCCAGGGAAAAAAAACAAGAGGTTGTCGTTCTGCACCAGTTTTTGATTTTGATGAATTTGATTTATCTGTTGTCAAAGCTACTGTCACTGAATTTTTCCGAGGAAATAACTAACCAACAATTGATTTGACTCATTCGAAAATCAATGACAAGACATTGCTTCGTATTCTGCATTCAAGTGAAGTCATAACATCCCTTTTTTAATTATTATTATTACAATCCTTGTAAAATAACCTGTTTTTGAGCCAACAATAAGTATATTAACAATTAAATAAGTGAAATTGATATATTATTTTTTTGATGAATATATATTTGATATATTATTGTAAGTACGATATTTGAATTTGCAATAATAGACAACATTGCATTATTTTCACATTCATTTACCGAATGTTTACAAAGAGTTCCGCTTTTCAGTAATAGATGTCGCTGAGATAGCTGGAGCCATTAGTAATAGCCACGCCCCTTTCTACAAATATTTATTCAGCTAGTGCTGCTAATTCCCACTGTTTAAAAATACGAGCTTCAGTTTTGTTTTAGTGTCAGTTCAGATTTTTAAAATAATTACTTACGAAATAATCTTCTGAATTATCAATTAGTAATATTATGATCTAGTTGTATTATTTATTGAGCCTTTTCTTGCCAGGATAGTTATTATATACGTGAGCAAGAGATGATCTCTTTTAATCTCCTAGGATTCAACAGAAGCAGCAGGAATTGTTAAACCTGAAAAAATGATTAATTTTAGCTCTAATCTATTTAGCAGAACTTGCCTTTTTAATGACTGAGTTAATGTGGGGAAACAGGGTCTCATGTTACGCGAATCTCAAAATGAGCTTTAATAATATAATCATCGCTAAAATACAATCGCATTGCAGTTGATTCTCTAATTAGCAGAATAGATGAAAAATTACAGAAATATTCAAATTAAGAGTTTTTCGAGTAACGATAGTTAATTGATGGCATTTTTCTTTTCAACTGAACTTAGGTGGATGTGATCCAACCCAATGTGATCAGGGCAAATCTTATAACCCAACTCGAAATTTTTGGCGATATAAATGGTCCAGTAAGAGATGGACGAAGCTGACGTCTATGATGGAAGCAAGAATGCAGCACGCGCTAATGGTCCTCAGAGGACAACTGTATGCTGTAGGAGGATTAGGAAGTAATCAAAGGTAATCAAAGAAAATTAGCTCAAATACCAATAGTTAGGGTACTACTTCCCCTAGGAGGCTGCAGTGGCTCGTGAATGTAAGGCTTCTACCGTTTCTTGACCATCGGGACGTAGTTGAGTGGCCACTCCAACGTTCGCCTGCCTGTAACTAACCCGGAAAGAAAACCCGGGATAGGGTTTACAAGCGGCTGGACGGATTCTAGAACTCGTGTAGAGGAGAAAGAACCAAGGAAAAACATCGCCGGGAATTGAATCCAGATCTCCAGCCTTAGTCAAATACCTACTTTAATACATCCTACTTTAAATATCCCTTTGCAACTGTATTGGATGAATGTAGCGGGATTTGGTGGAAGCATTTGCAGATCACGGGAAAGAGATTGTGCAAATAATGATAAATTGTTCAAAGAGTAACCACCAGGGGAAAGTTTAGATGAAATGCAATAAAAAGTCTTAAATTTCTTTAATTGCAGTTGATTTGCAAAACAGATAACTGACATTTTTTTACGACAGCAGCGCCACATTTTTTTATTGATGATTTTTTTTTTAATCATTCTGAAAGTGTTCCTATCACGTATGGCTGTATTTTATCCACTGCAGATTATCCCATACCTCCACTGGGGACTGAACGCTGCTCCTGCGGCTTTTACCACTTGAGGCCTGCTTGAAGTTAAGTGATTTGATTATAAGAAAATATACAGGCAAAATATAAATATTAAATAGTAGGAGCAAATATATGCATTGCTAAATATCATTAAAGGAAATTTATATTTTAAAAGTGAAAATAAACAAGAAAAGTAAATGTTTAAAAAAAAATAAACTTCAAGAAAAAAATAACAGTGCAGGTTTTTACTAAATGTAGAATGAAAAAAATAAAAAAAAAAAGTCGGCCAAAGCATTAACAGCAAATCAAATTGTAGCAATTTTGTTTCATGAACTGTTGTTTCGTTTTTTTTTCATTGGTTTTTGATAATTTGTTACGTTACAGCTTTCTATTGAGTATTTTTTTTTAATTTATAGCTTGATGAATATATACATTATAAATTAAGCTTAAATATTTTGACATCAAATAACGGGAAAAAATACCCAGCCACTGTTTACTAAATAAACTAACGTTTTACTAGACGTACGACTTGTTTTTAATGTATTTGTTTATGTTATATAATTTGTTTCAGGGTTCTTAGTTCAGTGGAATGTTACAAACCTACTAGTAAAATATGGAAGAGTGTTTGTGAAATGAATACTTGTCGTATGGCAATGGCAGCTGTAGTCCACAGAGACAATATATGGGTATGTGGAGGAATGCAAGCCACAGTGGAAGCACCGCTACTAGATACAGTGGAATGTTATTATCCAGATTGTAATAGGTGAGTCAGATATTCATTATTTTAAAAATAGAGGATATACAAATTATTTTGGACTTGCTTCTGACTGCAAAAATTATCTCGTTTTGGGGTTAAAGTAACTTTTTGTTTTTGAATTTTTTAAATATATATTATATTAAGTCAGAAATATTTAACTTGTATGTGTTCTTAAGGAAATCTTTTGAAAGTAATGAAATATAGGAAAAAAAGTTCAATTCCATGTTATTGAACTTTTTTTAACTAATTATATCATAAGATAGGTTGACAGCTCCTTGGAATCCGATTTAATAGTTAAAAATAATCACAATTAAAGAGTGTAATTTATCCGCTGTTAATATTACTTACAGATACGTATTACTGCATAAGAACACTCTCTCCTAATGAGACTTGCATTGTTGAATCAGCAGCTTTTTTTTTTTATTTGCTCGATGCCTGATTTTAGAGAACTGGATGGGGATGGAGGACAGAAACATTTTATTTACATAGATAGATAGATACTAGAGTATTTGCATAGAAAATTAAGATGACTGCATTGCTAGGAACATAAATGAAATTGTTTATTGGAAGGCTTGATGCGGGCATTACTGCGAACTGACGACACTTCGACTTGAATTGTAAATGAACATCACTCGGTGTCTGGGAATAGTGACGATATCACCTCTGTTGCTTTCAGAAAGAACTTCTGTCGTGATTAAATTGCGATGACACTCCTTAATGACAATCGTGTCCATTACAAAGAAGCATCACAATTGGCTCAGCTGATGAAGTGGCATGCCGGAAAATGTGAAGAAACTGCAGGATTTCGTTCATCACTTGGGTCATCCGACACTACTACATCTGCGCTGCAGTAGATGTGAGACTTGCCGGGCAGCTTCTGATCTCTTGTATTACTCACAGAGGAACACACACACAGAAATGGAAAACTATATATATATATATATATATATATATATATATATATATTTACTTTTAGATTGATTGATTTATTTATTTATAATAGAGGATTTTTTTTTAAATTATATAATGTATTTTATACTATAATTCTGAATTTCGTATTCCGTTTTCTTTTTACCTTTTATACTTACATACATTTATACACTTTTATATATTCTTTTAGATGGTTGTTTCTTTCTAATCTTGGATTTGGTCGATGTCTTTCAAGTCTTGTGGTATTGGATGGAATTTTGCATTTAGTTGGAGGAATGATCTACGATTCTAACATTGAAAGTCTGAGTGCAATTGATTATTACAATAAAAAAGAAAAACTGTGGCTTCCCAAAGCAGAAATGGACACAGCCAGACACAGTGCAGTGGTAGCTGCTATCGGTAAGAGTTTTTATTGAGATAAATCCTGTTAGTTTATCCTACTATCCTAGGGAGTGAGGCTCATCAAGTCTGTCTGTATGTCTCTCTCCCTCTAACAACTTTCGAATGGATGGATGGATCCTCTTGAAATCTGGCGTGCATTTTTATGAACAAGAAACGATCTATTTGAAATTTTTGTTTCATGGGTCCTTGTCAAGAAAGTAAGGATGATACAAAGTCCAATAGGAAAGTATTAGAATGCTAACAATGATATATAACAATGCATTTCGTAATCCACTTTTTTTCGCACGCTTTGATATAATTAAACTTAAGTAATGTAGATATAATAAAAAAAAATCAGAAAATGGAAATTTTTTGTTTATATTAAATAATATTCTTCAAAAGTAAACATAGGCTTTTTCTTTGTTTTCTTGACTTTAAGAAAAAAACAAGGCAAGTAGGTTTTAAGTTCTTTCAATAACTTTCTTGTTTTAAACATGTTTTACTTTACTCAATAGGAGATTGAAAATGTTTCTTGATTTTAATGGCGCAACTTAATGCTATTAGGTACAGGGAGATTCAAAGAAAGCTTTAATACGTTTTTTTAATTTATCTGATAGATCATCACTTGTACGTCGTTGGAGGAATTAATCCTGCAGCCAAAGTCCCCGTTCTTTGTGGTATGGAATGCTATGATAATTTATGCAATCTCTTTATGCCAAGTGAAACAGCTGATTTCCCTGTGTCTCTCCTGGGAATAACTGGAACAGTTCTGCCTGCGCAGACCTGATATTATTTTCGGTAATAAAAATCCATTTAATTAAAAAAAAATATTCAATGTGTATTTATTATAGTTTTGGTTAAGACAGTGCTGCTGCAGTTTATGAGTAGCTGTGAAAGTAGTTAAACTACAATAGTGGACGTAGTGAAAATAATGACGGGATAGGGGGTGAGTGAGGAAAAATAAAACTAAATAATTATGAAGGAAAAAAAACGAAAAAAAAACAACAAGGCAAATGAATCAAATCACGCTATTTTAATCATTTTATTTCAATATTTAAATAAAATTTGGAATTCATTAAATATGTCGAAAAATTTAACAATATCTAAAGGTTATTAATCAGTCTGAGAATTCCGTCATCAAAGTAATTTGCTATTATGCTGTTCCGAGATTGCGTGGTGGTCTAGGCAGAGGCTGATGCGTTGGAACCTGGTTTCGAATCCCAGCGCCAGCATGGTTGTTTATTTTCTTTGCTTTCCTGTGTTTGTCAGCCTCTTCTTCACTTTCTCTTCCGGTTGGAAGACATTCCATAATGGTTACTGCTATCAAACACCAGATTTTACATTTATTTAAGATAAACTAAATCAGAATTACATAAACTGAAATCCGTGGAACTTTACATGTATACAATCTGCTGCCAGAAAGAAAAGGAACAGCTTTCTCGTCTTCTCCCAGCCATATATTTATTTTTTGACGAAATTTCTTAGAGAAGCTGTGGTAGCCTCTAGTTATATAGAGCAGCTTAATTTGCAAAAAGCGAAACATGAAAAAAAGGTGAATTTTGAGAAGTGATCAGTTTTAGCATCCACGTCTTGGGTTGTCGTCACAGGGAATCTGGGACAGCTGTTCCGTTCTTGTAGAACTCATCTGCGTGAAAGACAGTGGATCTCTCTTCTTATCCCGGTGATGAGACAACCATTATTATTTAGGTTTGCAACCAATACAATATCGAAACCTTGGCCAGTAACGTACTAGCCACAAAATTACATTTAAATAACGAAAGGAAAAAAACGACAAGGGACAATTTGATCTTAAATAGTAAAGTTTAATGTTCCAAATTAGTGAAACCTGGTCCCACCCAATGTTAAAAATTTTCGCCAAAGAGTACTTACCATAAACAAAATGCAAAAGTAATTGGCGTGCAGAGGATTTTAACAGACTATCCAATCCTTCCCTCTCCAAAAAAAGAAGAAATGAAAATATAGGCATATCCCTATCAGATCCTCGAAATTATTGAGATCTAGAATATAGAGAGTGATAATAGATAGCAAAAAAAGCAGAATAAAATAATAACTAAAATCACAGCATCGGGAATAAAATGTTTGCAGTGAATAAATATTTTTATTATTTATCAAAAGTTTCTTAGTTTTTTTTTTTTCTTTTTCCCTGGTCATTTTTATCCATTACTGATCAAATTCGACTGTTTCTAAATTCATTAAATAAGGAACTGTGGTTGAGTCTATTTCGATGGTAAAGGTAGGTATTATCTTGTATGCTAAAATACTTGTTTTACTCAAGGGTTTTTTTTTTCTTTTGTTTTAACTGAAAATTGTCTTTTTAAGTTTGGTTTTTTAAGTGTTGAGATCATCTTAAGTTTTGTAAATATTTGAAGAAACTGAAATTTTGTAAGACACATTTTCTTCTTCTTGGAATATTCTAGAATCAACTGCTTAAACTGCATCGACTTCAACAACGATCAAGTAGGTCTGCGTGTGTTTTGACATTTTGAATTGAGTAAATTTGGAAAGGAATTCTTCGATGTCGTATGTTTAAAACTTCTAGAAGTAGCTTTCGAGAGTCACGGCTTCGTGACCCCATTTCCAGGATATAATTATGAATTGATCAAAGTTCCACGTTGATACAAGCTCCGGAAAAATACACTTAGTGTTCATCCCCGGGGACCGAATTTGCAAAGTGTGTTGTCACAATGCTCTTTCCTTCCTTCATCCTAATTTACCTACAGAATAATTACGAAATTACTGATCGATGGGAGCCATTGAAAAGAACAGTGTTCCTGCATGACGAGGCAAAAAAAAAGCCCGTTCTTTCATTTTGACACTTTTTTTGTTTTCATTATTAATAAGAGAAGTGACGTCATATCAAATAGCAGCCATTGAAGTGTTGTACCTGTTGCTTTTATCAAATAAAACTCGACAAAATCCAAACATCCTAAAAACCACAACGGGATGAACTTGATACCATTCGTTTGAGTAAGAGTGCTAAAAAACTTCGAACGAACAACTAGTGTTTTAAGCGACTCAAGTTAGATGATAAACAATCACAGAAAGGACAAAACAAACTTCAATTTGAGGAAATACTGGATCATTTACTCGTAGCGATTCACGGTTTAAAGGATAATCAAAATTGGTGGATATTGGAGAAGAATTCCAATCAAATAATAGAAATAATATTAATGGTTATTATTGTGAAGAAACAGAAGTACTACATACAGGTCTTTCAAAAGCAGAGGTGCCTTTTTTTTTTTAATAACTCCCCGCAGACAAATCCACCTATCATCAATGTCAGATATAAATGACTTCTGATATCGGGATTCGATTTTAACAGCGTTTTGTTGTAGCGACTCAGGCTTCGTTGACATTCGCCGACCACTTGAGCAACAGCACAAAGATCGGCATTCACTCCATCAGCCTCAGGAAGTTAGACGGTAAATCCCATCCCACCCTCAACAAAAAAATAAAGGTAAGTTTCAATCACTTTTATTATTTAATTATTTTTTTGTGGAATTTTGAATATTGAGCATCTTAATTGTAATGTTATAGTAAATGTAATAAATTTAATCTTTTATTGAACTATTAAGATTTAAAAAAAATTAAGTAATTAATCTTTGTTTTATAAATATAATTTATTAATTTTAATAAATAGACCCATCTCGGAAAAGAAATGAAAGAAAAAAAAAAAGAAGAAAGGTCTTAGATAGTGAAATACATTTTTGATTTATTTAAATCTGTGGATTTACATTCTATTTGATAAAAGAATCATTCATTATATACAGTACCAGGTAGGGACGGTCTGGCCAGGTCGGCGATCGCCGACGGCCCCCAGCCCAGGGGACCCCGATTGCCCTGTTTTTTTTTTGGTTGTTAAGATAGGATTGCCCTTTTTTTTTTTTTTTTTTTTCTTTGGTTGTCAAGTAAGTCAAGGGCCCCGCAAAATTTATCCAGAGGCGTATTTACACGAGGGCTAAATGGGCTAGAGCCCTGGGTGGCAACTTTAGGGAGCGGCAAAAAAATAGGAAAAAAACAAAAATCCTGTACTATTCAATAATTTATTGTTCAATATTAATATGAAAAAATATTAAGTGTCATATTATAAACAGAAAATGAGGGAAACATAAAAAGAAACAGGCATCTCCTGGCTTTTTGATGTGTCTGAACAGTATATGCGAACAGAGCGTATTTTTGGCTTTGAGTGTATATCCCGGGAAATCGGGTGAGTGATGACTGTGGCCGTAGGTTTGAAGTGGAAAGGGGTCTCAGACGTTGCATTGGAGTGCTCAGGCGTGGGAGGCGGCGGGGGCCCTGTATGACTGTGACGTTATACCTGTATTTAGTTTCTAATACATATCTTCTTCGAAATGTATTCCAATTATTTAAATTAACTTTGATGTTTAATTTTCGGTTAACAAATTTTTACAACATATTTTTAGAATGTGTACTTAAGGAAAGGAATGCATCATTAAGGGCCTGTAAATTTATATATTTTTTTTCATAATCTGATTAAGTAAATTCTAACGAATAGACGAGTTGTAAATTATCAGTAATTTATCTCAAAACTAAACATCAGTATAGTTTCTAGTGATGTATTCAGACAGGAGGGTCAGGAGGAAGGGCGGCAAATCTGGAGTAGCCCACAGGCGGCAAAAGTGTAAATCCGCCTCTGCTTAGGGCCCCGCACCCTCCTAGCGTACTGGTTTCGCCAGAGAAATGGTAAAGCCTTAAAGGGCCCCAAATTCGTTTCCAGCCGAGGGCTCCCAATTATGCCAGACCGCCCCTGGTACCAGGTAATCCCCGAACATGTCTGAAATGTCTGATCTTGCCAATGTCGGAATTTATTTATTTATTTATTTATTTATTATGTTTTCGTGGCTCAATGTTAACTTTAGGAATTGAAATAGTTTCTGAAGTACATTTCCTAAAAACCTATAATTATTGATTACATCGATTTTTTTTTTTTATTATTTGATAAAATTCTTGCGGTTTGAAGTTTAAAATTGTTAGATACAGAATCTTTGAATGAAAGGGAAAAAAAAAAACAAACAAAACACTATAATATTTATTCAGGTGAAACGTACGTTCAAGCAAAGTTGGGTGTCGCTTGGAAAAATTTTACAAAACGAAGGCTGTGCTAAGGGATATTTGCAGCTTAGATGAGAGGAGATGAGGGATAATTTCCCGGTTGTTTTAATTTCTTAGATGAAAGCAATGGTTTATTTGGGATATCTTAAATTAGTGTGGGCACCTCTTTTTCATTTTTTTTATTTAATTTTTTTTTTTATGGGAAGGGATCAAACACCCTACTTTGCATTATGTCACGATAAATAGAACAGCCAGAGATATGATATTGATCTTAGAAATACGGGATTTTTTTATTAGGGCCGCCCACTGTGTTCATACGTCCTAGGCGTCGAAAGAGTCAAATACGATGTTTGAATACCACAATGGATTGGTTCACTTCTTTCTTCCTTGTGCCAGGAATTGTATTTTTTTTTTACAATTTATTTGGGGTTAATAATTTAATTAGTTGTTCATTTAATTAGTGATTTTGCTGTAGGATGGTGGATTTAGAGATTTGCTATATCCCATCACCAATCGCTTACGTTGCCTCTCCACTAAACATATTCACTATTTGAAATATATTTTCGTGTAACAAGTTCTATATTCGCTGGTGAAAATTAGCGTTAAAACAAATTTGTATTAGCACTGCTTTAATTATTTTTCATGTTGTGTTTTTAATTCGATTGAAATTATTATAAATAGATATAATAAATAAATGAGCTGTTATTTTTCTCGTGACCCGAAATAACGTCACATGTCCTGAGAGTCGTTAACTTTATTTTGAAGAAATTGATTGAGTTTACAGTCAACTGAATTTACTAAAATAATATTTACTGTTGTAGAATTGACTTTATCATCGTTATAAAATTTCACTTTTATAATTACTATTACTGCAGTCCTATAATGCAATAAAATTAATCTATTTCTGATAATAGAAATACTGTTATGATGCGTTAATAAACGTAGATGTATTTCTAAGACAACTTTTTTAGAATTTTAAGGATTGCTGGAGATTTAGAACCTTTAGAAAAGTCACCCCACTAGCCGTATTCACCATTATAAAATTTCTACATCTGTGTCACTTCTGAAAATCGGTGATATACAGAGCGTGATATCAAAGCGTGATGTAAAAGACGATAAAAGAAAATGACAGCAGAAATAGAATGGAAAGTAAATAAGAATTTTATAATAGAATTTTAAAATATTTAAGGAATTTTAACAGTCAATATTTATCGAAAAGTTAACCTGTTTTGACTGGCTGCAGATTAGTTAACACAACTGCAAAGTATAGATAGGAAGAGAAGCCATTTTAATTATGGAATGGATTTGTAATGTTTATGACGAAATAAATAAAAAAGATTTTATAAGCCTTCCTGTGCTTTTCAGTGACGGGACTCTATAAAATCTGTCCTGCCAATAGAGAATAAATGTTTTCCGGCATAATGTCATTTGTCTCAACCCATTAACTACAGTATATCGTTCAGGAAATGAGTTATTATGCCACCCACGTAGCTTAGAAAGTTTTATATTCATTTATTCGTAACTCCACAGCTCATTGGTCTAAAAATCAACAAAAAACAATTAAATCCAAGAAGAGTTTAAGTAAAAAAAATATATATATAAAAACTCTATATAATTGCTTTTTTGTTATTTTTTAGACCAATTTAGTTGGCATACCAATTTTTGAATTATTTTGTAGATATTGCTTTCATTTACAGCAGTAATTTTATATTACCCGAGGAATCTTACATCTTGGCTTCATCTGGGAACTGATTAGTGGATAAGCCTACTATTAAATTTTCATTTTCCAAGGATAAATAGTTATTGTGATTATGGCGCTTTAGTGTTTTAATAGCTAGTTTCTTATTTACATGGTCAAATTACACCATAATTTATTAGCGATCTTATAGGCCAAACTCACCGTTAGGCCGTGTACGCATCTAGGAATTTCAATTCTAAAGTCGTAAAACAATGAAAGGGGAAGAACTGGAGGGGAGACTTTCACGACTCGTGCCGCATAATGTGGCATTGTCTCTCAGTATGCCTGGGGTGTTTTAGGAACACTTGGGGGATCAGACAATGTCCGATATCCCAAGTCGAACTGAAGCACCACAGGCATACTGAGAGACAATGCCACATTATGACCGGCACGAGTCGTGAAAGTCTCCCCTCCAGTTCATCCCCTTTTATTGTTTTACGACTTTAGAATTGAAATTCCTAGATGCGTACACGGCCTTAAAGGGATAAAGAGATTTACTTAACAGTCAGTTAACTTTTCTGTTTGTAGTTGAACGAATAGATTTATTTCGCCTGAAAGTTGATTCTAAGCTGTTTATATTCGAATCACTTTTCGCTGTATGACAAAAAATAAAAAGATATTTGATGGTCAAACCAATGCTTGAAAAGCTGTGTTGTCAGGCAATTATAAAAGAAAAACAAAAATACAGATTTTTACATGAATTAAGTAGATGCAGTGTATATTTATAATATAATGCACCATTTTATTTCGATTTATGTTAAACAATAACCGATCGCTGTTTTTGGGTTGTCATACAGGGTTTTGTAATCTATTGATACTGCCCCGTTTTCCATCATTTGTAAATTCAGAAACAGTTAAATATTTCGTTATTTGAAAGTCACTTCAAAAAAAAAAAAAAAAATTTTTTATACATTCTACCGAGAGATGGCGCTTTGTGAAAGAAGAAACTCTAGGCATGGACTGGTGTATTCTTTAGATGCTTGTAACAATCTATTTACCAAATAAATTGTTCAATGAAAACGTAACACCATTAAAAAGAACCAGGCTCATCAAAAAGAAAAAGAAAGCAAATACAGAAATTATTTCGTTTAAAATATAGGCCGTTTTAAACAGGGTATTTATCAACATAAGCAGCCTGAAAGTAAGGACGGGAGAATTTCAAGTTTCCCTCTAAAATTTTTATTTATGTTAATTTCGCCAGCTTCTTATAAAACTGTAAATGCTTCTTCGTCGTCATCAACTTATTTAATTGGCTAAGTTCGTCTGTCTGTCTGTCTGTAACTCGATATAATTAAGCTATTAAGATAGATCCAAGGGTTCTCAATGGTACCATTGAATCAAGGGTACTCAAATCATAGATTAAATAAGAATAATTTTTGGTTCCCCCTTATATTCGTATCAGTGAGACTTCACTATATAATCGAAATATGCACACGTAAATATATTATTAAAAATAATAAGTCAAACGTTGACTTCGCTTTCTGTTGTTTTTACGAGTTTACAAAAGAAAGAAAGAAATTTTAAGGAAAGTATGTCTTTCTTTAACTTTGTTTATGAAACAAAAGCATCTTAAAAAATATCTCACTTGGTTTAAGCAATTGATAATAGAATAGATAGTGAATGTTAAAATAGAGATAAAGTAAGTAAATATTAAAAGTAGATTATAAATAATGTTGTCAAAATGAAACCAAATAAAGAATATTCCAAAAATAGATACAAAAAAAACTAAAGGAGAAAAACCAATCAATAATCTGAGCAGAGAACTTTATTTATTTATTTCTCAACTGTTCGTTATTTGAATATCGTTTCCAAAAAAAAAAAAAAAAAAAAAAATAAATAAATAAATAAATAAATAAATAATAATTAATGTCATCTCAATCAACAAGGTCATTTAATTTATTTAAAAACTTTAAATTGAGAAAAAAAATAATCTTTTCCTTTTAACTAATATAGAAGGAAGAATGTGTGTTTGTGTCTACGATGTTGTTTATGCATTAGCCGCCTTTGTTTGGTCTATTGTTGGGTCAAGGGGAAGGCTGAAAGTAATCGGCGGGAGAGGATGGCAAAAGGTCCGCGAAATTTAAAAAAAAATAGAGAAAATATCCAGATTTAAAAAACTTTAAATGTCACAGCTACAAAATATTGAATTTACCCGGAAGGGCCGTCCCTAACAGTTGAGAGGCTCTGGACAAATATATTTTCCAGATCAGATATCCCTCATATCATATGGTAAATATGCTCGTCAAGTTTGTAGAAGAGACATTTGGTGGTTCAATCCTACAGGAACAAACACGGACATGGTAAATAGATTAATGAAAGCGGATATTAACATTCTGTTCACGACCAACTAATAGAAAAACGGAAAAAAATAATGAGGTCTTTAAATAATGTTTTACAATATCGGTATCAGATACTTGTTGTTGAGTTTAACTTACATTCCGTTAACACCATTTGCTACAAAAAATATTATGAACTGGAAATAAAGCACAGAAGGAAATGCCACTCATCTATTATTATTGTTTTTGTTTTTTTTAATCGTTATTTAATTATTTGTGTCTTTTTTTTTTCCAATAGAGGTCAAAATATGTTAAGTACTAGATGAGAACGAAATTACATTGTTATATCATTTCGTAAAATGTCGGAGAGTTGAAGAGTTAGCAACAACCCACTGGTATAAAACATCTAAAAGTTGTACAGGGTCATACATTCTATAGCAAAGTAAAAACTACAAAAAACGAAATAAAAAAAGGTTTCTGAAAAAACTTGAAGCCTATTTTCCTGACATTATTGTTTTTGTTTTTTTTTTATTACATTTTATTTGTGTATTGTTTTCACTACTTCAAAAAAACAAAATCGTTTTAAATTATAATATATGATGAATATAAACAGTTACAAATTTCCCATTTTTTGAAAGGAAAAATAAATAAGTTAAATAAATATACGCAGTCCTTATTTAAGTTGCCTAAATCCGATTAATTTCAATGATGTCTAACTGAGCTGATGGGCGTCAAACATTCGAAACAGCTGTCTCAGGATGCCACTTGTGAATACAAATCTATGTTCATTAGTATATTTCTTAAATATTTGGATTTTTTATTTAAATTAGAAATAAATTTACTCTATTTAATTCCTGTGTGTCCATCGTGAAGCTGGCGTACGATGTCTCACTTTGATTATCTCCCTTATTTCCCGAGCTGCAATGATGAGCTTTTGTGTCTAAACATTTATTGCTAGAAAATTCGTTTGGATATTCGAAGATTAGCTCTTTCTTGTTGAACAATTCTAGGAACTATCCTTCTTACTCTTAGTTGGGATAAAGAAAGACAACAGGATACAAAGCATTTCCGTAAAACACCCGAGGGAAGTTCACTTTAGAAATCGTTTTGAAGACTTGCGGGGGTGGGGAATCAATTCGTCTGTTGTTAATATGAAACGAATATTCCGGTAAGTGAAATTGTTCTGTAGCTTCCAAATACCTTGACTTTTTTTTTTAATTTCCTTTGTTTGTAGGCTTTGCATTCATATGAGCTATGAATTCAAAATTTTGACAGGGTCATTAATTAGCACCTGGAATAAGATTTAACAAAAGTTCGGTTCTGATTCCATCCTATTTAGGGAATCTAGGCTAAAAAAAAAAAAAAAATCAATTAATCGAGACTCCCGAAAATCTAAATTATGAATTTTTGATTTAAGAGAACCAGCGGCGCTATCATTAAACCTAAAGCAGTGCTTTGTTTTTTACTTTTATCCTAGGCACCGAGCAACGCCGGGTCCATCCGATACTGTAATACAATAACAGTAATAAGTAAGAGTCGCTATTAAATGTTTGAATTTATTAACTGACAAAGTTTAAGAACAAAAATCGTATCCAGGACTTGAGTAGGAAAATTGGTTAACTTGTGAAAAAAAATAACACAAAAATATTTATAGTATAAATATTATATTTCTACGCTTTCATCCAAATTTAAAGAATGGCTTATTGTCCCAAAAGACCCCCCCTTTTGTGAAAATTCTTTTAATGAGAAGTAATTTTCTATAGTTTTTACATAGTTTGTTTCTTACTTTACTTAGTTTTATTATGTAATTATAAATGTAAATAAAAAAATCACCATTATACTTTATTTTATAATATACTAGCTGTACCCGGCATGCGTTGCAATGCCACTCAAAGAAAGAAAGGGCTCGTGAGAAGGGGCCGTAAATATAAGGTCCCGGTGTCGATCGGGGGTGGGACACTTAGGCCCTTGTGTCGCCATCCCCCCACCCAAGTGTGGTGTCCCTGCCCCCATAGGAGAGTGAAGTTTTCCCTTTTTGCAATAGACTTGGGGGGGGGGGGCCGAGAAAGGGCCCTAAATATAAGGTCCCGGTGTTAGTCGGGGGTGGGACACTTGGGCCCTTGTGTCGCATCCCCCCCACCCAAGTGTGGTGTCCCTGCCCCCATAGGATAGTGAAGTTTTCCCTTTTTGCAATTGACTTGGGGGGGGGGGGCCGAGAAAGGGCCCTAAATATAAGGTCCCGGTGTCGATCGGGGGTGGGACACTTAGGCCCTTGTGTCGCCATCCCCCCACCCAAGTGCGGTGTCCCTGACCCCATAGGATAGTGAAGTTTTCCCTTTTTGCAATTGACTTGGGGGGGGGGGGGCCGAGAAAGGGCCCTAAATATAAGGTCCCGATGTCGATCGGGGGTGGGACATTTAGGCCCTTGTGTCGCATCCCCCACCCAAATGTGGTGTCCCTGCCTCCCATAGGAAAGCGAATTTTTCCTTATTTGCAATTGACTTGGGGGGCCCGAGAAGGGGCCCTAAATATAAGGTCCCGATGTCGATCGGGGGTGGGACACTTAGGCCCATGTGTCGCCATCCCCCCACCCAAGTGGGGTGTCCCTGCCCCCCACAGGAGAGTGAATTTTTCACTTTACACAATATTTGTGTAGTTCTTATTTCCACCACCAGGTGGATATTGGGTTTTTCAGGGCTTTTACCCCTTTTCAACCCCTTTTGGGGGGTGGGTCCGGGTTCTAAGGTAGCCTATCTTTTCCGCAGTGTCCTAAAGAGTAATTCTGCAAAGTTTGGTCCAGATAGGTCAAAGGGCCTAGGAGTGTATAAAGGACAAAGAAACAAAGAAAGAAAGATACATTCATTTTTATATATATAGATAGTTAATAGTAATTGTAAAATTGAAAACCAACAAGAATAAGTAGTTGTTCCTGAAAGAATGGAAGTTTACGTTCCTTAAATTTTGCTTTTTTTATTTATATATAAAATCTGCTTAATGCAAAGTAGAAATTTTCCATTTCTTTTTTTTTCTAAAAATTTTTCTACCACTATTCAAATGTTAATACTTACAGATTGATTAATCTGATAAGCCTCACTTTTCCTATTAGAAAATAAGCTAAAAATAAATAACAAAAATTAAAAATTGATCAAGTCTAGTGATACAACAGTACGCTTGAAATTGTGATCTCTGTCGCAAGTAGACCTCCTTCGTGGTGGTGGTTTTATTTTTGTCTGTTTGTATTTGACTGGTGTAAATATTTACAAATATGTAGATTTTCCTTTTCCACGACTTCAAACAAAAGACAAACAAAAAACCTTAACATTTTCAGAAAAGTAAATGTTATTTCTTACAGGAACTTCTTGTATCAAATCAACAAGTATTGTTTATGGAATATAAATATTTAAAATTTGGGGGAAAACAGTTCCGCCACAGTAGCAATTTTTCTATTCCATTTGGGAAGTTCGATTTTTTGTGATTACAGTTTATAAAAATACTCTTCTCTATTTCGTTTCACTAACGACTTGTAGGAGTTTACTAGTTTGTGTGATGCCGCACACGAAAAATAATCCCAAATTCAAACTAATAACAAAGGTATTATCTGTGGGCTTAAAGCGTCCTAATTGTTTTGGTTTCATCAATTGATAAAAATGTCAACCTCTTTCTCTTTCTTTTCATTTATGTGATAGTCTGATAGAAATTTGAATTTAGATTCCGCCAATCAGAATAGGAGATTTTTGAAACAGTTAAAAGTTAATAGGCGGAAGAATATATGACGTCATTGAGTAACTCGTCCACAGAAAGAAAACGGAAAAATAGTGAATTAAAAAAATTCAGAATTAATAGAATTTGCCTAAAATTATCGGTGATATTTTCAATCATTGTAGTTTAACAATAATTTTAAAAATAATCTAGAAGTAAATAAAGAATATAACAGAACAAGACTAAGTTAATAATTATTTAAATGCCATTTATAAAATGCAGTCAGTAAAACACACACACACACACACAAAATTTTAATTAACAGTTCAATAAATTATTGCTTTTAAGATATATCCAATTAATTTTAAAAATATATTAAATATCTTTTATTAATTAAATATCTTTTATGAGTTTGTGATGTTTGTGATAAAATTATCTTTTCAATGATTTAAAAGTTATTTAATTTTTAATTAATCTCTAAAAAAATTGGGTAAATTAATTAGAAAATATATTTTCAATAGTTTTTGAAAAATCTTATGTGATACAATTGCAATATTTTCGTTTTGATATTTTTTAATAACATAATCTGATCAACTAAATTATTAGCAGAAAAAAAGATAATATTTTTGTAGTTATTCATGTAATATATTGTATCTCCTACACAATCCAGTTATACGTTCAGATATGATCAGGCAACTATACATGCAAAGTCCATACTATACACAAACAGAAGAAATAGAGACTGACAAAGCTAAGTCTTCCAAACAAAATGGATTAGAAAGTCGTTAACGATAAATTATTCTTGTAATATAACAACTGACAAATAAAATAAATCTTACGAATCAGAGAAACCCAAATAAACAATAAATCAACACACGCTAGAATAGGAGATGAAGTTGGCGTAATTACTTTTCTAATTTTCTGTTTTTCATTGAATGCTTCGTTTAGGGCAGATAAATGGAGTTTTCACTTCAAAGGTTTCTCTTTTTCTAAACACCATTTTCAACCATTTTAGTCAGCAGAATGAATGTTTTCTTTTGGTCGAAAGTTTTCCCATTTCATTCAAATGCAATAAATGTTTAATTTCATCCATTCATCTACCTTGTGGACGTTTTCTTCATCTCCTCTCGTTCTTTGGAATCCAATTTAAATTTAAATGTTCATCTGAATCGTTTCGTCTTGCTACATATCCTTCCCAATTCCAATGTCTCTTGACAGCAGCGCCACTCCTTCAGTACTGAATTATTTTTGCCAAAGACGCTCCAAACGGATTTGATCTACGATTAATTTTTACTATGATGCTCCCATCCATATTAATTCGCTGTCCAAGGTAAATAAATTGTTGATTCCCAGTAATTTTACTTCATCAATTTGTATTTTGTGCTTCCATAATGAATCATTGAATACAATTTTGATTTCTCTATTTTTAATCCAACTTTTTTTAATTTCAGTGGCATCTTCTTGAATCAATTCCTAATTCCCGTAATATCAGAAACAAAAACAACAACAACAACATCACAAGAATGTGTATATTGTCTCCATTAATGTTGATACCTCATTTTACGCAATTTACTTACTAGAGCATTCATCCTTCTTATATAATATTTTCCTATACAGATATTCTGTATTCTGTAGATCTTAGGTTCATTCTGTCCTTCTGCCTCTACTTCTACAGCCAAACTACAGCGTCAGATCCACATGATTCATACTTTATTGGAACCAGTATGATTTGTAGAAGTGGTTAAAATACGATTTCGTATGCGGTCATTTTCTGTCTTAAAATAAGTGATCGAACATGAAACATGTGCGGGGTTGCTTTACACTAGGAAACTAGGTTTTTGTCTTTTTATTTATAAGCTAGAAATAACTATTGCTTAACGGGAGTGTATGTGCAGGGAAGGGATCAACGTAGAGCGAGCGGGGAGAAGAGAAGACTGAAATAATCGTATTTTAAGTTGGACCAAAAACAAGTTGCTACCAAATTTTAAGGAAATCATTTTAGCCGTTTTAGCGTGATACGCGCACAGACAGACAAAGAAAAAAAAGTATCCTATTTAAATAGTAAAACTTATCACATTCAGTCAATTATTAGGGATTCAGTATTTTTATTTTCTGAGTTTGGGTAGGAGGGTTTTGATTTTTGTATTATATATTTTTATTTTCTTCATTATTAGTTGCTAAGGCCTAGTGAAAGTTTAAACTTCTATTTCAACGGCAGTCTTCCACATTGGTAGTTTGATGGAAGTAGAACGAAGAGCCATCTGACGAGAAAAATATGAAACATATGTCAAAGTGGATTGTATTTCGAATTGATAAGGTTGATATCATTGGTATTACGGTCGGTCTCAAACGTTTTGGAATCTGTAACAATAACACTGAAGTATGTGCTTTCTCTATTGGGTCGCCGAATAGTGTTAAATAAAAAGAAAGAATGAATGCATCAGGATTATTATTATCCATTTAATAAAGATCTACAGAAATCCGAGATTGGATGCAGCGTGTGAAGAGAATTACAATGGGCTTATCCTGATTTATCCGAATTTAATTCGAATGATCTGAGCGTTCCTCCCAACCGACTGCGCTCTTTTACCGAAAAACATTTTCACAAAAAGGTAAACAAACAAATAACTAAATAAAATTCCTCAATAAACAACAAATAAATGAGCACAACTTTTCAAAATGCATGAAGTACGACGAAATGCTTCGTGTGAACGTACTGATAAAACAGAAATCAATATTATTCTCTCTTCACTAAGTATAAATAGATAAATCTTTAATATACTGTATAAAAATGAATGTTTCTTTGTTTGTTCCGTATATAGGAACGCATACGGGACAAACAAACAAAGAAGCATTCATTTTTATAGGAACATACCATTCATCAGATTGCGATGAAACATTGGTGAGTTGTTGTGCGCACGCCCGCGAAGGTTTCTGAATTAGTAGAACCATTTTACAATATCTGGTGCGCGAGGCGTTTCAACAAATGAGTGTATTTCCGGTTTCAACGTTTGCAGTTTCCGATGCGACTCGCATTTGCAATGACCATCAACAAAGCACAGGGACAACCCATGGACAGCTGTATGTGGCAATCATTAATCGTCAGCAGAAATACAGGTAGTCTCTAAAGAAACTTCGCCTCGCCACAATCTCTGCACATGACAAACCTTACGGACGTGTGATTAAATTTTAAGGTTAAATTATACAGTCATGTAAATTAGATTATTTTTTTACAAATGAAAGAAAAGTAAATAGGAATGTGAATCTGTAAATGGGTGGTGGATGTAGTGTGATTTAAAATCTGCAGATACTAAATCTTCAATTATTTTTATCCAATCTTCATTGTTGTTAAAATGACAAATATTATAACGATTAACTTATTTCTTAGCAAATCACTTGACTGAAATTTATTTATGTGGGCGGGGGTGGGGGTGTTTTCTTTCGCTCAGTTGCTTTGAGTGGGAGAAATTAATCATGTTTTTTTTTACCCAACATCCAAACATCATTTCAAAGACGTAGCAATGGTCTTTTCACAAGATGGTTAATCACTCCCTTGTGGAGAGATGGTTGCCATAGCGACCGATAAACAGAAGTTCCCCCCACCCCTGCTTTTTGTGGGACTTGTTGTCATTCGTTTGATGGAGTGTTAGGAAATCGCTCTGAGAGAAAAGAGACCTCCACACCTGATGATAATTCATTGCAATAAAAAAGCGTATGTGAACAGAAAATATAATTTATAATAATTAAAATGAAAAACACACCAATGACAGTGTTTTTAGCTCTGCTTGCCTAAGCAAAGTTGTTCTCAATATATTTGTATCCCAATAACTTGTGAAAGCTTGGAGTACACATTTATGGATGAAGGAGGATCTACTGTATTTGCGAATGAACACATTCGAAGACAAACGAAACAACAACTATCACTGATGGCAAACAATGAATTTGTACCGACTTCAAACAATGCATAGCAATCCACTTTGTAATTCATTTTAAATTTGCGCCTCCTTTGATTTGACTCGAGGAACTAGATTTAGGCGACTAAGTATTTGCAGGTATTGTTTGGTTTGTAATTTACAAATAAAGGAGTCTTTTCTTTTTCACGAATTCAAAAATAATAATTTAAAGAATGGAATCTTCCATATAAATAACACAGAACACCAAACCATTACATCTCCAATATTTCAATTCTTTTATCAAGAATCTTTCTCAAGGAAAATATATCAAAAGAAAGAAAACTCTCTTTCTATCGATTTAGAAAAGAAAACTATTTTTCTTTTTCTAATACAACAACAATCAACAATAAAATAAACATTCACAAACTAAAAAATAAAACATCAATAATAAGCACGATTTCACGATTTAAACGTGAAGAACAATAAAAACAAATATCAATAATAAGCATTTCACAATTTAAGCAAATTAACAATAAAACAAAAGATGATAAACCAAAAAACTTTCACAATGTGAACGTGAATAATAATAATAAAAAAATAATAATAATAAACCCCCCAAAATTACGCAAAATTTATTTTCGCTTTTAATTTATTATTATTTATAAATTTCTTAAATATGCCGAAAGAAATTTCATTTACTTTTAGTGACCTTTCTTTATTTATACAACTACTCCAATTTATGAAACAGGACTCTAAAAGTAATCTCTCACTTTAATCCTGAAATTCATACAGAATTTCAATAATAGGGTCTGGATTGTGATTCAAATCGAGACTGTGATCAGCCCAATCAGAAATTCCTTTCTTATTCTTTCTATAAGCTCTTAAATGTTCATCTACCCGTTCCTTTTAAGGATCTTCCTGTACTCCCAAAGTACATTTCATCACAACTTCTACATTTTAAGGCGTACATGACTCCCATTTTATATAAGTAATTATAATCCTTAATTTTCTTCTTTTTCTTAAATAAACTATTACATTTATAATTAATGATTTTTACATTATTTTCATTACAAGCCTCTCTGATATTATCCAAAACAATACCAATAGGTAATTTCAAACATTTATAATTAAAATTAACATCTTTAACTCTATTCTTCATTAACCTAAAAAACTTATTAATATTCTATTCTGTTCCTAAAAAACTTATAGACTCAACAAATTTCCCCGGGTATTCGTACATTAATAATTTTTTTCTTTGGATCATCAACTTTATTCTTCCATAATTTACATTCTTCAGTATAATTAATTCTTTTTAAATTATTTAAAATGATAGCCTTTTTTTATAGACAATTTGTGATTTAGAAGAAAAGTTTAACATATGATTAGTTTGTTACAATTTATGATAATGTTCAAAACTCAAATTATTATTCTCATTTTTAATTATAATATCCAAAAATAGAAGTTTACCTTTATCTTCCTTCTCAAAAGTAAAAATTAAATCTTTATGCAAAGACTTCATGTGGGAAAAGAACTTCGAAAATTGTCTTTCAGTTCCTTCCCACAAAATCAAGATGTCATCAACATAACGCAGGTATAAAACTTTCGCCTTATTCCAATTTCAAATTTGATTACTTTTCATCCAGTAAAGATATATGTTGCAGACTGTCCCTGAAATCGGACTGCCCGTGGGAAAGACCTTAGTTTGCACATTAAATTTATTTTCATGCCCAAAATATTTATAATCGCACAACATTTTTAACAACTTCATAAATTCGACTTGGCCAATGTTAAACGACTCCAAAACCTCTCTATTATTAATACATTTCTCCTCAAATACCCTAAGGGTATCTATTATTGGAACATTAGTTTACATTGCTTTAACATCCATAGAAAACAATTTTACTTTTTTCTTCGTTACTAACATATCTTCTTATTCTTATTAGAATACTAATTAAACTGGGAGTATCCTTATTTAGGTTTATTCAAAGGTAATTTCTGTAGAATCTATATTACTAAAATTTTTTATTTCTCTGTCTGTCTGTGTGTCTGTCCGGCGCAATTTTCTGAGCGAATGGAAAATAGAAATAATTTTTACAATGAAACATCCGCGACAGGAATCGAACCTGCAACCTTCTGATCCGAAGTCAGATGCCTTATCCATTAGGCCATAGGGACTACAACTCTCTTCATATGGTTTTTTGACTTATATCTCCTTTCCTTTCCCCCATCAATAAG
>JAFIDM010004315.1:67852837-67878569 GCA_023159025.1 Thereuonema tuberculata
TGGAGTAAAGAAAAAAGAGTCAAGAAAGAGAGAAGCACTCTTTTTTTTGAGGTGGAATACCGAAAAAAATCACTATTTGCAACTCAAAAACCATCAATAAATGTAACTGAAACGTCACTGAAAAGTGACAATCTATATTACTAAAATCTTTTATTTCTCTGTCTGTCTGTCTGTCCGGCGCAATTTTCTGAGCGAATGGAAAATAGAAATAATTTTTACAATGAAACATCCGCGACAGGAATCGAACCTGCAACCTTCTGATCCGAAGTCAGATGCCTTATCCATTAGGCCATAGGGACTACAACTATCTTTATATGGTTTTTTGACTTATATCTCCTTTCCTTTCCCCCATCAATAAGGAATGTATTCAATCTTTTTTTTTGAATCTCAATATTGTTTATTTATTTCACATCAGTCAGTTTATTTGTAATTCGAAACTGACAATTAGAACGATAATTGCCGAAACGTTGCAATATTTTAAATATTCTTACTTAACCAAATCCTATGTGATATTGAAAAATATGTGGGTGTACACGCCAGATGTTGGAGTAAAGAAAAAAGAGTCAAGAAAGAGAGAAGCACTCTTTTTTTGAGGTGGAATACCGAAAAAATCACTATTTGCAACTCAAAAACCATCAATAAATGTAACTCAAACGTCACTGAAAAGTGACAATTATAATTAAAATGAGAGTCAAAAAAGAATGAAGCGATACTTCTATTAGATAGAATACTGAAAAATCACTATCTGTAACTCAGAAACCATCAATATTTGGAACACAAAAGCCACTGAAAAGTGCCACTTAGAATAAAAAAAGAGACTCAAAAAAGAAAGAAGCAGTATTTCTATTAGATAGAATACTGAACACTATTGTAACTCAGAAACCACTGAAAAGTATCATTTGGAATAAAAAAAAAAAGAGTCAAGAAATAAGAAGCAGTATTTCATTAGGTAGAATACTGAAAAATCACTATTTGTAACTCAAAAACCATCACTATTTCTAACTCGAAAACGACTGAAAAGTATCAATAGGAATAAAAAAAAAAAATAGTCAAGAAAGAAAGATGCACTATTTCTATTAGATAGAATACTGATCAGAAGTTAGACGTCTTAGCCATTAGATCACTAGGCCTACATTCTAATCTCTGTAAAAAATAAAAATATATCATAGATATATGATTTACAAGGTGGTTCTAAAAGCAGTCGTAGATTGAGAGAATATAGACATCAAAAATTAAATTAAAAAAAAGCTTTTAAAAAATTTTAGTTTTAGTTTCCTTGATGTAATTTGTGTGTGTGTGTGTGTGTGTGTGTGTTTTAATAAATAAAAAATTGTTTTCCGTAACATAAGGGAGGCTTCCGGAGCGAAGCGACGGGTAGCCGACTAGTAGTATTCAAAATTTACGCAAACCTTGAAAATAAGACCCGAAAGAATTTATGACTGATCGTAAAGGGAATTCATCTTTATGAGTTTTAATTCTAGGCTCAAATGACGGAGTCTTCGTCATACACTTACAAATTTCTTTATATTGATTAAAATTTAAGTCATTATCTCTTCTTAATTTCTGTACCTCGTTCGTAACTTTCTTATGTAAACTAGAGGTAGGATCTTTTTTAATCTCTAAAAAGTCTAGAGTTTTAATCTCTAGTGAAGAGAAAGTATGGCATTAGAACTTATATCTAAACATTTCTTTTTGTATACATCTGAATCAAAGAGAGCAATTTTATTTCCTTAATCCGACTTCGTAATGATTATTTTATCATCTAATAATAATTTTCTAATATTTCCCATATCTCTCTCAGAAACGTTAGGCAAAGACTTATCATTATCTTGGTTCAGATTATTAAAAATTTGAATAAAATTTTTCTTTCTTATTATGTAATAAACATGATTTCTTTTCAACCTCCGTGACTGTTTTTGTTACATTAAAACCTTTAGAAATAAATAAAGTCAAGGCTTTACTCGTATTTAGGGAAATACGATTACTGAGATTTACATCTTTACAAAAAGTCTTTACAAAATCTTTTAAATTTAAATGCGTCACTATTCTCTAACATTTGAAATAGTCTTTCTTTGCATATAAATATCTTCTTTCTTTATTATATTTCAGTTAGTCCATTCTCAAAATGTCTTCATAGATTTTTAGTGGGAGGGAATACTTCAGTTTTTTTTGTTTAAGAATAGTTCTTATCTTGCAAAAAACTGATTCTTTGTTTAGAAAACTCCAGTTAATTATTTAACACCCACCACTTAAAATCAGAGATAAGTGTCTATCTTCTTTAAGTTATTAATCAATAAAGGGCATTTCAAATTCTCCATTGATCTTGGGAACAGGTGACATCTTTTACTTTTTCTCAAAGACTCTTCGTGGACTTCCCACACCAACAAATTCATAATAAATTTTCTGTGATTTTTAAAGCATGCCTAAGTATTATTATGATGTCTTTCTATTCTATTTCTTTCTGTCGTTGTCGCTAACAATGGACTTTAATTCTTTCAGTTAATCCATTGAGCTTGGTTTGATACGTTTAAAAGTAAACCAATTTAGAAATAATGGAGATTTTTAACTTTTTTTTTTTTCCCAGAAAATGACCATTTGTAGTGTTTGTAATCAGTGGATATTAGAATTGGAATATAAATGTAGACTTTTCGGGGTTTTTTTCCCCCGCAACTTTAAAATAAAAAAAAAAAAAAAAAAGTAAAAAAATAAAGTTTTGAAAAGCAGTATTTTAAGGAATATACGCTTTAAGTTCTTTCGAGTATCTTGTTGAGCAATGTGTTTTGTCAATCAGTGAGAGAATCTTACGGCTATGATAATTCAGGAATAAAAATGCACTGATCAACATCAAATTAACAGGTACGATTTCAACGCAAATCACTGGTAAGGCTGTAATTTCGGTAGATCGATAAGAGTGACTTATAAGAACTAACTCACTGTACCTTTTTTGTACATTGAACTACTGATATACAGTAATTTTTCACTAAAAATTTTGATTTTTGCCGTCCAGACTTGATGAAAGTATATCAGTTTTAGAGTTACTTTGCTAAGGATCTTTGTAAAATGAGGAAAATAAATTACGAACTAGGTATAGACTCAGCCATTCGTCATGTACTGGGATCTGAACTTGCAGCCCTGGGGTGGGGATTGGGGGGGGGGGTCAATTCAGGACTGGAAGAGGGGTGTGGGTGGAGATCAAAGTAACTGTTCTTTTATTTTAAGTTGGGCCATACGTACTAAATGTTATTGGAAATTCATGCAGCCGTTTTAACGTGACTAATTAGAAGCAGACAAACAAATGGATAAAAAGACAAGAAAAATGTCCAAGTGCAATGGTAAGATTTTGTATGATCAATTGTGAAATTTGTACAACAACTTCATTGCAAAAACTTTAGAGAAAAAAATACATAAACTTAAACTTATTGATAACTGATTTTTGTTATTAATATGTATTTTTGGGGAGATTATTGAAGGATTATATTGGATTATTTATATTTTCATAAATAATGAAGGTTTTAGCGACCCATTTGGGAGCTATTGTGATACCGACCAAAATCGGTAGCTATTGCATTTGTCCTGTCCGTCCACCCCTAAATACCAAACGGATCGGCAAACCGGATTTCACCATAGTGTTCAGAGGCTTAAACACCGTAAGAATGGAGTATTTTCAGGGCCCCCCCCCCCCATGTTCGAGATATTTGGCATTATTTTCATTGGATTTCCGCTATTAGCTTAAATGTCAGAAATGAAACCATAGGCCTACCATTAGTCCAGGAAAATTAGACATTGACCCGGACATTTGAAATAACAAGCTGAAAATTGGTAGAAATGTTGAGAATAGTGTTCTGAGTGATATCCCAAAATTCCCAGAAAATCTATCTTGGGGAAAATCCGCAATTTTGAAAAAAACCGCCGCAATCTTGGATATTTCGAGTTTTAAGCTTAGCGACTGAACCGAGCGTCTGAATGTATTCGTTTTTGCGTCAAATTTCGTTTGCGGCTGCATTATCTTCCGAAACTCTAAAAATTGATACTTATAGACCAATTGTGGTTCTTGAGAAATAATAATAACTATGTAAATGCGACAAACGAAAATTGCTCTAAACTTATAATAAATGTTATTGTAACATACAAAAAAAATAATCAAAGAAGACTTCATAACACAAGGCGTGAAATACAGGCTTAAGCAGCAATAGAAATACATTATTAAGGGTAAAAGTTAGGTAGCTTGTTTCGTGGTACCACTGGAGCTCGACTGCCTGTTCACTAACTGGCCAAAATCTTTGGCGGGAAATGCATGATCTGAAGAAATATAACCTTATTAGCGTCAATTTAAGACAAGTAAAAAGTGTTCTTTAAATTTTGTAGGTATTTAACGTTTCTATGACAACACGTCTGCCAAAGGTTCAACGTCGTCATCGATATACGATTTGTGCAGCCATGTTCTGCGCAGTAGCCATACATACTTGTGCAAGGAAAACCGTTTCTGCACCCGCAGCTCTTCTCGCAACCACAGTTACAGTTGCCGAATATGATGTTTAGTACTTGCTCCGGTGCTGGTTCTTCTTTAGTTTGAATGGGTATCAGCTGACCTGCATGAGCCATCCATCTCCACTCTGCTTCCGGTAGGCGATTCCCCATCCAAACTGGAACCTAGAATGAAACAAATTAAACATTGAACAGCCAGTTTAAAAAGCTTTCGTTATTGATAAAAACCCTCCAACTGCAGTTTTAAAACAAAAAACAACAAGATGCGCCGATGAGCAAGTTTTAAATTAGTCGAGTTTGCGCGCGGCTCAACTCAACTCGCACTTTGGCTACCACGTAGTTCTCCCGCTTGGAAGACTTTATGGGAAACGGTGTGCGCGATGAACACTATGACCCAGATGGTAAACGGCCATGCCTTCACTCGAGCTGCCCGCGCACATCTTCTGATGCAGCTGTCGTTGGCGGTCTTGATCACTCACGATATACAAGATGCAGACTCTCTTCTCAGCGATCGCTTGAAAGAAACACACTCAGACCTCCTCTCTGAAACGACTTCGATGGTTGACGTTTTGTCGTCAGAGTACATCGCCCAGGCAGCAGAGTTGTTCGACGCAAAGCTGAAAGGCCTCTTTTCATCTGGACGGCTCACTGCGAAGCTGTGGGTGCGATACTTTGAGATGGTTGGCATCATGCATCTGTTTATCAGAGCTGAACGTTCTGGAGATTGGTCTCTTCCCTTGCTCTGTCCAAAGAATGATTCCGTATTTCCACTCTGCGGGACATGTCAGCTCGAGGATGTTATGACTCCCTTAGAGTTCCGGCAATTTGTTAAGGAAGGCTGCTTCGCTGTCAGGAGACCTACAAAGTTCTGGTCAGGCATATGGACCGATACGACTATAGAGCAAGTGTTGATGAGAAACATGAAGACGGCGGATGGGCACACACGTGGACGTGGATTGACGGATAACGTCATTGCTCGATGGGTTTTTGTGCAATGACTTCATCTGCAAATATAATAGACGCCACTGAAAGGTTTTGTGGAGTCTTCGCCGAAACCTCCGACCAACATGTGGAGCTAAGAGAGTCTCGGCAAGTGAGAGATAAGGCAGACGTTCGCAAGATGGTAGACTGGCTCCAGTCCCACCATCCTTTTAACGACTCAACGAACCTTCTAATGTTCTTGTCTACCGGTACAGTAGCCGACGATACAGTTAACTGTGATGAGGCTCTCTCCCGTGGTTTGCAAGGAAGGAAATCAATCACAGATCAACGATTCAGTAAAGTCCACTTAAAACGAAACAACAAGTCACGACTTTTGCCACTGCATCTAAAACGGCCAAGATCAAAGACACTGTCGTCGAAATCAACACTAACCAACTTTTTCACCGATTGCTGTGTGTTGTGCGTGACGGATGTTGATCTCGAGGAGTACCTGACGTATGAACTTGCAGCAAGGCCTCCAGCGCTGTTTGACGGGATGTTGATGCAGAAAGGCACTATGTCTGGATTGATCGACGTTTTAGAAGAGATAGCGCCATCCAAGACAAACTTTCCAGTGAACGCAGAGTTTACAGTCGATGGCGGGTTCCTCCTGCACCGGGTTATGTGGGCGCGTCCAGCGAATTTCAGCCACATCTGTCTCCAGTAAGTGAAGTACGTGGAAAATCAGTGGATGTGATTCCACTTCTGCTCCGTTCAGAAAAGGCACAAAGGGATCTTTCAAGAAGTACAAGCTTGTTTAAGGGAGACAGTGTCGGTCGTCAACTAATAATTCTAGGTTCCAGTTTGGATGGGGAATCGCCTGCCGGAAGCAGCGTGGGGATGGATGAATCATGCAGGTCAGCTGACACCCATTCCAACTAAAGAAGAACCAGCACCAGAGCGGGTACTGAACATCATAAACTGTAACTGTGGTTGCGAGAAGAGACGCGGGTGAAGAAGACACGGTTTTCTTTGCACAAGTATGTGCGGCTACTGCGCAGGCCATGGCTGCACAAATCGTATGGACTACTCTGACTCGGATAGCGATGATGACGTTGAACCTTTGGCAGACGTATTGTCATAGAAACGGTAAATAACTACAAAATTTAAAGACCACTTTTTACTGTTATTAAATCGACGCTAATGTAGGTTATATTTTTTCAGATCATGCATTACCAGTGAGCGAAAGATTTTCGCCAGTGAGTGAACAGCCAGTCGACTCCAGTGACAACACGAAACAAGCTACTAACTTTTACCCTTCATAATGTATTTGTATTGCTGCTTATGCCTGTACTTCACGCCTTGTGTTATGAAGTCTTCTTTAATTCATTTTTTTGTATGTTTTATTATTATATTTATTATAATTTTAGACCAATTTTCGTTTGTATTATTTAAATAAATATTATTCTTTCTCAAGCACCGAAATTGGTATATAATTATTAATTTTAATGTTTTGGAAGAGAACGCAGCCTGAATTAAGTAATTTGGTGCAAAAACGAATACAATCAGATGCTCGGTTCAGTCGCTATGCTTAAACTCGACAAAAACTTATCCACGATGGGAGCGGTTTTTTCAAAATGGCGGATTTTCCCCAAGATAGATTTTCGGGGAATTTTGGGATATCAATCAGAACACTATTCTCAACATTTCTACCAATTTTCAGCTTGTTATTTCAAATGTCCGGGTTCGGCCACTTTTTTATCTAATTTTCCTGTACTACATTTCAATTGTCAGCTACAGCTTGATGGGTAAAGTCTCGGATTCATATGCTGGAGGTTGTCGGTTCGAATCCGTATATCCACTTGTTTGTTTCGTTTTTTCTCTTTAATCTTTTTTTTCTCTATGTCCATGTGGGTTTTTTTTTTGTTTGTTTTCCTTACGTTAATGTACTTCCTTTTTTTTATTATTATTTTTAAATTTTTTTATCATAATGGGTCGCCCTTAAATTTATGCTTTAGCACAAAATTATATTCACTAGTTTATAAATAAAACCAAGAAATATGAGTAGAATTTATCTCTACACCTCTCGCTTTAGCCTCTTTACACAATCCTGTTTATAATACGATTGGAGATGATTTAAAACTCACAATGTCGGATACTTCCCTAGATACTTAATTCCATGTGGATTGCTATTTATATAGCATGGGGGTATTTCGAAATATTCTTTACAGTTTGTTTCCCATAACGCGTGCATCGACAATTGCCTGCCATTCGCTTACTATGACACACCCGTACAACAGGACAGCTGGGTTAAGGCTTATCTCAACTTGTAGCCGATACACGAGAACAAGCAAGGAATGCTGACTCTCATTGGTCGAGCCACGCTCCATGGGAAACGTGTCTTAAAGGTCAAATGCGAAGTTTCACTACAGATTTCTTTATTATGATAAGTAATATTAGATCCTCTTTGACCTGATTAGTTTTATACGAAGGCGTGGAATTAATTTCGCAAAGTGCGTTTGTCATCGCCGTTCAATTTAATATAGGAGGGTTAATTATAGGGATTAAAATCTCTTGATAAAACAGACGCCGGATGATTTGGCTCCAGAGAGAATTACTGGTGATCAAACAGAGGAAATTAGTTGGACTCTCAGGTCGTATTGGCAAGAAGATAAATACAGATAGAATTTGTTTATTTTTCAATATAGGAGAGAAATATCAGATATATTCATTAGATATCTCCAGGAATAAGAAGTAAGTATTAATAATTTAAAAAAATCAAGGAAAAAAAATAAAGCTGTTTTTTTTTTTTTCCTGATTCTCCAGAAAAAATATTTTTTTAACCTACTTTAATCTATATACCGGGTGATTCATAAAGTACTGGTGGCTTTCATTATTATTGAAATTCATTTTATTTGCGTTCAAACACCCAAATACATTAAAATTATTATCCAAAAAAATTATTCGACGGTCTCCCAAAAAAGTCATTTGTCAGAATGCATTTTCAAAAAAATAATTTTTTTTTTTTATAATTTAAACAAAGGAATAAATGACAAAAGTGTTTAGATTAAATTTTTCTAATTAGCTTTTTGTATCATTTCAATATTGGATCCAGACTTTTAGAGTTTAAACAAAATCACAACAGTTATTTAAATATACGATATATTGGGGGTGTTTGAACGCAAATAAAATTAATTTCAATAATAATGAATAAATAATAACATGAAAATGTAACTCTTATATGTTTGACGATTTTATACAAAAAAGTTTCAGATTTTTATGAGCAGTAGTTTGAAAGATACGGGGCGGTGAAAACCACCAGTACTTTCCAGTACTTTATGAATCACTCGGTATATAAGTATAGTTGATTATTTCACTGTTCAACGAAGTAAGTTTTAAACAAGAGGTTTGTGAAAGAACTTGAGGTCTACTTTCCCTAAAATGTTGCGACTTTTCATCAAATCAAAGCAGGCGGAATCAGCGGATTAGCTAAAACGATTAATGTCCATTGTTAAGAGAAGATTGTTTCGGCCTTAATAAATTGTTGTCGCCTTCACGTGCTGATTTCTGGACAAAGATCTACAGTTCAGTTCATGAAAGAAGAGCTTTTGATGACGTAATTTCCTTATAGATTGATGTTTCAGGACGTAACAGCGCCATCTATTGCTCAAATCCGTAACTGAATCTTATAAACATTACGAAAACATTCTGGTTTTTGTATTTCCTACAGTTACGAATACATAATAATAATTAAAAGTGAAATAATTAAAAACGTTCCACACTATTTCCCCTTGCTTGGCTATGCAAAGTTTGTCCTTTCTTGGTCACGCTTATGCAATCACAAAACGACGCCATCGTGGACTGACTGCTCGGAGTTCAAGTTGATGACGTCATGACTGGTGACGTTTGTTCCAGACAAAAATCGATCGCTACGTAATGACCATATACGGCAAACCCTTTTTTTTTTTTTTGAAAAATACTATACACAGAAAACATTTCAATAGAAAAGTCAGATTTTCCCTAATCCTTAAATGTTGATGCGAAGTTTGAAGAAGACCCGACAGCGGTTCCAAAGCTATTAGATAACACTCCCACAAAATGAGTTGATAAACCTCACTTATCTAGAAAGAAAGGCAAAAAGATAAATAAACCTACCTACTGAATGTACAAAGTTCGGTGGTATTCAAGTATAATTTTCAAAACAAAGTTCAGGAATAAAAAAAAAAAAAAAAAAATTGGGCGGAGATATTCTGTATTTCTTAATTATTGATTTTTCTTCCCGTCAGTCTCTTACATTTCCAGTTTGTTTTTCTATTGGTTAAAAAAAAAATGGTAAATAATGATATCCCGATAACGGTTGATAGGACGAGGGTGTTGTACTGTATTTTGTTCCTATCAACCACCGGGGAATAGTAATTACGCATCAATTGTTGGAATCACTTAATTGCACTGACTGACAAAACCCAGTTGCGCTGCGCATTTGTTTTGTTGACGCCATGCTATGGATGTAACCTGTTCGGTAAATAAAAACTAATTTCTTTTTTCTTTTGTATAACTTATATCAGACCTAAATCACAGACATCTTTATACTGATTTTTGTTTAGCTTTTCTTCCAAAAGAAAAGTATATGTGTTCTTATCTGTGCGTGTGTCTCCCCCTTACAACTTACGAACCACTGGATAGATCTTCTTGAAACTTGATATGCCTCTACTAGATATATTTGAAATCTCCGAGTGAGTCCTGATTGAGAAATTAACACAAGAAGGCGACATAAATGACCATAGAAAAGCACTGGAATCTAAACACTGAATTTTTAGCGTATTTCTATTAATATTTCATTCGTTTTTAATCCATTACGGGTGATTTGATACGATTAAAATTAACTTGCTTTAGACAATTGGAGTAAAAAATGCGGATTTAAGTAAAAAAAAAAATTCAAAAAATGGAGAAATTTGTAAGTATTTGTATTCTGTAGATAGTAGAATTGGAATAGAAATATAGGCTTCTGTTTTTGTGTTTTCATGACTTTAAAGAAGAAAAAAAAAAAGAATATAAGAAAGAAATTTTTAAGAAACAACAATTTAAGGAGTGTAGGCTATAAGATCTTTGGAGTTTTTATGTTTGTTTTCGCTACTTCGTACACAAAAGGAGTGGCTCTTAGGTTCATTCTGTCCGTCCGTCTATCTGATATCAGCTTAAACTACAACTCGGGCAAACAGGATCTTATTGGAACCCTCGTAGGGTTGTAGAGGTGGGAAGGAAGTAGACTTCCGATCTGCTATTATTTCGAAGAGCAAGTGGCTGAAAACTTTAGGGGGGTGGCATTTTGTCGTGTCACTATAAAACCATAGCTTTATTTTTGATGCATGATTTTTTTTTCTCTTTTTCTTTCTATTCTTTTGATTTTTAGTATCACTTTTTTTTTAATACGATGGTTCAACTTAAATATTTGAGCACGGTAGTTTGATCTCCGCTTGGTTGCCTATTCGAGGCCAAGATCTAACTTTTGAATTTGAAATCTTTTGCGAGTGCGTCCTTGTTGAAGACGCAGCACGCGATGGAAAGCTGAGGATAAACCTACTATTTACATTATATTTACGTCCAGTTATCATCTCATAATGCGGACAGCATAAACAGCGCTGAGGCATTCATTTTGCGGACAATGGCAGATTAAATCGGATATCCGGTAATTTAATGGGTTGTGTTTATACCACATCAAACGTGCTCATATTCTACATAGGACCATAAAATAGTATCATAGCGAATTTTAAAGGAATCCTTCGAGTCATTTAAGGGAAGGATTCGGGGATAATTTTAATGCATTGGAAAAAGACGTTTAAAGAAATAATAAAATTCGTATTTTGAGTCAATGACAAACGAACCCTAAATCAGTTGAAGAAATGAATTATTCGTAGAGTTGTTACAAACAGTTACAAACCAATTATTTAATCTGAATTAGTTAAATGTACCGAAACCTCACAGTTGTTTTATATTTCTAAGCTAGCAAAATCATTAGAAATAATAAAAATAATAATATTTTTATCCCCTCCCGTCTCTTTTTTTTGGCAAGCAAAATAAAAAATCCAATGAACACAGCCTCACCCGTAAACCTCCGTTGATTGATGCTGCTTTGGCTCTTCTTGGTCTGAATTCACCTTTGCTATTTCGCTTACACGCAAATAACATTGGAAGCAACATTATTTTATTTTTTCTTAGCTTTAATTAACTTAATTAAAAATTTATCTTTCTTTTACATCCAAATGGATAGTTATCTACCAAGGGATTTCACAAGTTTGGTTTTACGCTTTGTTATCCTTATTAACACAATGGACAGAGAGAAAAAAATAGAATTAAAAAATTTAGAAGCCGATTTTTTTTTAATTTTAAAACTTATAATCCTAGAAAGCTGAAATTTTAGAGGTAGGTGTAAGTTCGAGTTATATTGATTTTGAAGCATATCGGGTTAATAGATAAAGGTCTATATCGGATAGATTCAGTATCTAAAATCATCTTTATAATATTCATCCTTTTAGATATTACCATAAATAAAACTTATCCACTTTATTATCATTACAAAATTATACATCTTATCCACTTCTATCCATGTTTCATCTAAGAGTAGGCCTTCAAGTAAATATATTCTGTGAACATGTTGATCGTCTCAATCTTTATTTTTTTTTTAATTATCTTTTCTTTCCCCATTTCTATAAATCTTGATTATACGTACAAAATAAAATATATCAAAGAAATCTTCCTATTTAGTCAATAACCGATAACGTTCTTAAACTCATATGTCCGGTATTCTGTGACATCCCATGAGATCCTGGGGCTCCACGTCAATCAACCGACCAGCGTCATTTGTCAATCATGTGGTCGATAGAATCATCAGTGTAGACTTTTCACATCAGTAATAAACATATTTGAATAAATACGACCTCCTCCTTATTCTAGCGTCAATACCAAAGAAAAAATATATATTTCTGATAAATAAATAAAGTTCGTTTGTACCAGTGATTTAAAAATCCACGATCTAACACAGCAGAACTGACTTCCCATTTGTAAACTTCCATATTTTATCAATAGACCATATTTTATCGGACAAGGTCCTAAGTGGCTACACAAATATTAAAATCTATTTCAAAAACTTCCAAAGAATAGCAAAAATTTACAAAAAGAACTTGGAGCCTACTTTCCATAAAATGTTAGTTGTAAACAGGGGTAAAAATGAAAGACTTTAAAGACGTTTCTACGATGATTTATGATGAGTACTTTCTATGATGAAGAACAGTACGATTCGTTTCTGTATTTACATCTCTTTGGGATTTCACGATTTCATTCCGGGACGGAAATTTGACTATTTTGCCGAATTAATCTTCGCCAAATTTCAGCTGGTAATATTTGATCGGAACGAAACACGGCAGACTACAGTCCAATCATCCAACAACGAACCTAGGTTTTTATACATTAGTTTTCTTTTATATTAGGAAACACGATCAGTTACAGTCATGGGGATGGAAAAGATTTAAGAGCCTAAAAATGTAAAGTGAAGGTAACAACGTCCAATAGCCATTACCCCAGCATAGACTACTAGTTCCACAGCAAAGATAAAGGGAAGATTTATAGGAAATGTACCTAATTATGAAAATATTTTCTTAAAGGAAAGGAATCCACTTCCCAAGGGTTCGAATCCGTAAGATTTTAATAGGACCTCATTTAACAGAGCAGTAGGTAATAATTGGAGGACCTTACCCATCAAAGCTATGGGTGTAAATGCAGCCGTAGATTAAGAGTTAGGTAGTTCTGCTACTGTCTAGTTTTTGTTCGTTTGTTTTTTATACGGGAAAAAAAAAACAGGAAAACGTCATAAAATATGAAATAATAATGAGAATCTAAACAGGTAAATAACAACATAAAAAGTAAAGAATTAACATAGGTATGTATTTTATCTATGTTAATTCTTTAATTTTTATGTTATATAATTTAAGCCCAAAATTATATAATGATCTAAGATAAATTCCATCCAAAAACAATTATACAATTTTTATTAAAAGTGAGAGCTCTCTTACCACTGATCTTCTAGTTCAATTATCAATCTCATTTTACCATTTCCCTCTTAAAATAAAATGATCTCTTACACGACACTCTTAAATCTAAATTAACCTAATTCAAAATACTAAATTAAATCTAGACACTGAACTTATGTGTTTTCAATTTAACTACTTTGTGATGTTCTGACTCATACATATAAAGTACATGTTTTCTGATATGATAAAGAAACGCAGTTCAAATGACATAAGAGATAGCATCACTTGACTATCAGTCACTGACTGCATCTAAATGGCACTCGAACACGAAGTATAAACCAAACTGCTTCTAATGAATATCATCATAACTACTGAAGATTCCGGTGTCTGTAGATGCCGTTGAGTAGTGATCTAATCATCTACCTCAAACTACTTCTTATTTAAATCACTTACAATACATCTAGATTCGAAGCTTGACCTGTTATGTAGATACCAGACATTTACACAAAAAACATCTTAGTTTACTTAGACTACTTGCGAGTTCGAATTTCTTAATTCCCTAGTCGAGTCCACTAAACTTAAAAAGGTGGAGAGGCAATCCGTTGATTGAACTTTTAAATTCTTCAGATGCATCCAACTACCAACCTCCAACTACAGTAATACCTTGAGATACGAGCGTCCCGATATACGAGTATTTTTTTTTTAAAAAAAGGCTCCTCAGTTAGAGCAGTCCATTGTTTACAAGCATAAACAGAGGCAAAGAAATACTGGAATGTTCTCTGGTCGATTTTAAGAAATCTTCTATTTGAATACAACAATTGAGTACAAAAGAACCCACACGTAAAGGAATAAAAAATTTTTCAAATACTTTCTAATAAAAAATATCATAAAAAGCTTAATGATAACATTTTCGCGCCTTTATTGACGTATACTAAAATATAATGACAATCTAAAGTGTAAACAAAGTTCAAATGTGAGATAAGAGTTAACTAATAAAATGAAAAAGTTTTTAGCTATGAAAAAAGCTCAACGACAACATTAGAGGACATTCGATTATTCACATAGATTCTAAGATCATTTACTTAAGAAAAGATAAAACAAAAACTAAGTAAATTAATTAGTTTCAGTCCTAAATTATTTTATTTAAAGATAGAAATAATAGGATTTAAAGACTCATAAAATCCCATCAAAGAGACAGGATTCGAATAAACTGAATTATTAAAAAAAAAAATTAAAAGTTCCAGTAGTGAAAGCGTTTTTTAATTTTAAATTTCAGAAAATCAAAAGAAACATCTGGAAACTGTTTCATTTTATTTTTTATTAACTTTGTCCTTCGTTTGTTTTTGGAATTATTGGTAATATTATCACAAGAATATACAGTGCAACTTGGATAATTCAAAGCTGAAGGGATCACTACAAAACTTCGAATTATCCAAGACTTCGAATTAAACAAGTTACATCTTAACTTTAATTTCAGGTCCACTGAATGCTTGAAAAGATTATTCTGTCAATAAGTAAATATTTATTCAGAAAGATCATGGTATGAAAGACTTAAACACTATATGTATGTAAACAAAATAAGATTTGTATTACGTAATCTACAGTATATATTACATTCAATACAGAAAATTATAGTTTTTCAAAAAAATTGTGCAATGTCTGATTGTTTTGTAGAATTCAGTCGCTTAAGGTTAGCAAAATCATCAAGCATGTTTAGTGAACGGAAAACAGCTTCACTTACGTTGGTTTGTCCTTCAATGTACCGACGAATTCGGCGCTATCCCGTACTCGTTGGCGATTTGACATTTCTTCTTCACACCCTTTTCCACCTCGCGAATGACGGCGATCTTTTCAGCGAACGTTAAATTCTTGTACACGCGTGGTTTGCTGAAAGACATGGTGACACTGACAGCAGGAAGCTCGAATGGCGTCTGAAGCGTCACGTGTCTAATGGCGTCACGTGTCGAACGGTGACTGGAAGGGGATTTCAGTTGTCACGTGTCGAATTTCTTAACGATGAAAAGTCGTTATGGTTGGAAATTTTTTTTAAAAAACTTCGAATTATCCACGATTTTTTAACATTGATTTAATAAGAAATTCAAAGGACTAAGAGAAATCTTCGAATTAACCACGATTTCGAATTAAAGACGTTCGAATTATCCAAGTTGCACTATAATATTATTTGATCTATCGTCATATTTATGATAAAATAGAAACTTGATAGAAATAAACAATAAAGATAAAAACGCACAACAATACAAGATCCACTGAGCTATTTTTGGCATTTTTGTACCGGAAATCAAATACAGACTGTTTCGACCTTCCCAGGTCTCATCAGTTATATTCGCCCAGTGCTCATAACTCAGTAGGATCAAAAAAAACATATAAAAAGGACAAGCATGAACAAAATAAAGACCCTTCAATTAAAAAAACATCAAAATATAAATTAAGAATAAAAAGGGCAGCAAATTAATCCTCGCTAGCAGACCGCTTAGCTTATAAAGGATTAATTTATAAAATAAACATACCCGTAACGGCGAAATTTAACGTGCGTAAGAATTTATTCTTAATTTATATTTTGATGTTTTTTTAATTGAAGGGCCATTATTTTGTTCATGCTTGTCCTTTGTATATGTTTCTTTTGATCCTACTGAGTTATGAGTACTGGGCGAATCAAATTGATGAGACCTGGGAAGGTCGAAACAGTCTGTATTTGATTTCCGGTACAAAAATTCCAAAAATAGTTCAGTGGAGCTGTAATTGTTATGCGTTTTTATCTTTATTGTTTATTATACTTTCATTCTTACGCACGTTAAATTTTGTAATTAGAAACTTGATATTTAAGCAAAATAGAAATTATAACAGAAAACTAAAAATAAAATAAAAACCATAATTTAACTAAGCTGTCTAGGCAAATAAAGTTAAAAAAAATAAATAAAGTATTCCATTACAAGCCTATGTAGGTCCTTGGGGTTGTAGGAGGCAAGGTTCCTAGCGTGTCTTGACAAACTGGAGGTCGTGTGTCAGCCCAACGCCCACCCTCCTTTCATGGAAAGAAATTGAGTACCCATTCTATAGAAGGTCGGGTGGACCTTACGATCCGTCTGGAGGAGAATTCACAGACAAAAAGTCTCCGATCCCTGCCGGAAACAGGTCGCAGTCACCAACCTTGCCGCTTGACTACATGGCCTTCATGAATGTAGGCAGTGCTTAGTTGAATTCAATGACGTCTCTGAATTATTGGTTTCGAATACCGAGACAGCATGGATACGTCCTTCCTTTTCTGTATTTTTCTCCTTTTCTTTCCTTTTATTTATGGTCATTTATAAATTCTCGGATCGGTTTAATAGGCCCTGGCGGTCACAGTACAAGTGAAATTAAACAAATGTAGAATGTAATTAATATTAGGTAGAATTCAGCCACTTACCGCGTAATGAAGACTGATTGGTGGGAACCATTTTGAGGACATGGAGAGGGGATGGAAAGGAAGGAGATCAAACTATGTTTTCAGTTATACCCTCATGAAACTTCGTAAATTTCATGGAAATCCATCGATATGTTTTAATGTTATGCTCGCGCAAACAGACAAGAGGGGAAAAAAAGAGAAATTTCCTGTTAATGGATAATAAAAAGGTAGCTTCCAAGTTGGCGAACACAGCTTTTGAATGCCAGGGATGGCTTCATATTCAGTAAATGAACTTGTAGACATGGTCCTATGTTCTAGTGCTAGCCAGTAAACGTACATTTGTCAGTCAGGCCCAGACGTATCCTGACAGAAGACATCCATCAAGACAAGCAATGATACGAATTATCCGAAGATTCCGAGAGACTAGAAAGTGTTATCCCAGAATAATGAGCAACGAGGCCATCATTTGTGGGAGCTGAGGAGGTTGTAATTCCTGGCATAATGTGCTGCAAATCCACAAACAAGGAGCAGGACATCAATTAGGATTATCTCACCAGTTAGTGTTTTTACAGTTCACCAGTTTCACCTTATCCCAGGCATTACTATCAATGGTTGGAAGAACAGGATTATCCAGCCTGTGTCATTGGATATTATTAGCAATTGGATATTAGCGACATATGATGAACATCAAAAAGTAATATCGCATATTCTGAGAACTGAAAGCCCACTTCATAAGAGATGGTGAATCTTGCCAACATTTGTTACTGGAGTGAAGAAAACCCACGGTGGCTTGAAAAGACAAATCATCAGAGTCAGTAGCGCTTCAAAGTGTGGTATAAGATTATTGGAACACAGATTGTCAGACCTTTGTTCTACGATGGTCTGCTGAATCGTATGTGGACCTAATTCTTAGGGTTCCAATATATCAGTACTTAGACAAGGTGTCTTTCTTTGATTGATAAATCTGGTTCCAATACAATAGATCATTACGCCTCAGGTACTTGATATTTGTAACAATCTCTTTTACAACCACCGGATAGTTCGCGAAGGATCCATAACAGTAGCTGGAGAGGTACCAGATCTCTTACCCCTGGACTTATTTTTGTGGGGACATGTGAAAGATCACGTGTACATCACACCAACCACAGGAATTTCAACAGCGCAAAGTGGTATGTTGTAAGGGAATCAGCTGATATCACTTTGTAGATCCATTATCATAGGTCCACAGTTGTGCATTGGCACGAACGGGCACCATTTTGAACATATTTTGTGAAAGGTTTGAAATTCGGTTGAATTTGTTTGTTTTCAACCTTAAGCTAAGTGTTGAAACTAGGGTCAGTAGGGAAAATTAATGTTTGCGATTATTTTTCCAAAAATGAAAAAGGCCACTTACTTGATAACAATAAAAAAATAATTAGCAGATACGGTTTCTTTTAGAATCTGTCATCAAAGTCCTTATCATTCCTAAATAACGAAATATCTAAGGGGTAACACTTACCTGGACCTTATATATGTATGTATCTGTACGTTAACTAAGTTTATTTTTTGTTTTCAAATTTAAAAAACAAAACAAAACAAAAACCATCCATTTTGATTTAGATGGGATGAAAAAATTCACCGGTTTACAATGCTACTTAAATATTAAAAAAAGAAAGGAACAAATAATATAGACCTGATTATTAGTTATATTTTCCAAGGACTTCATTTTCCAAGCAGAAATTTTACCTCTGAGCAAATCCTCTAGTTGTTCTATAACTATCTTTAAACTATCTCAAAAGATCTCAAGCACAAAAAGTGACTATTTTCTAAAGTATAATTTCAAATCATCTCTTTGTTAGTTCGAATAAAGGTTTTTCTGAGTTTTCCAACAGTAAAAGCGCTTTTCCAGAGTTTCACTTTGAAATATATTCGGATGCTTTTGTCTTTGATTAAAGGCACGAGGAAAAAAATACTATTTGTTTTCGCGAAAACGTTACAGGATTTCACTACTTTGTGTAATGCCGCAAACAAAATAGTTCCAATTCAGAGCTTATAGTAGAGCTGTTATTTTATATATATTGAATGTTTTCCTAAACTTTAGAAGGAAGGAATTTCGTTTCTTGCTGCTGATTCACTTTCAAGCAATGTTTGGAGACGTCAGAAAATAATGACGTCATCCCTTCCATTTCTTCTTCTGTCGCTTCATGGTTTTGTAAACTGGATGATTCATAGAAATAATAATAATAATACAAAAAAAAAATAATCTAGAAAATTATTCCCCACTTCCTATAAATGGTGTATTAACCTTTTGGAAATCTTAGACCATTGTTACGCGACAATAACAGTAATGTAAACCTTCTTTCTATTAGGTGCCGCAATAATATGGAATAATTCATTCAATTATGGTTATCTAATAGAAAGATAAATTCTAAAATATCAATATTTGTCACCTTAGAATGATTTACAGAAATAGGAGACGGTCTGAAATGAAGAAATAAAAGATATATTTATTTATTATTGACGGATCGGGATAAAAAAAAAATATTCGATGATCTCATACAAACCTCCCTTTCTGATAAAACAAACAATAGAATAAAATTAATAAATTAAACTACATTTTGGGTTCAGGACCCCTATTTCAATAATTTCCTCCAACCCTCATTTTCAATCTTTATCCACCATCAACTTCTCCACATCGCTCTCTTTATATAATTCGTATATTCGTACATGTTTTCGTAGATTTCAAATGTGATATGAACTAACAAATAAATATAATTTTTATATACAGCGTGTACCTGAAATGTGCTGCCAAACTTAAAGGTTGTATTCAATCATGCAAAACAACGAATAAATGTCATGTAAACATGGGTCTGAAAATGCCTTATTTACAAGATATGAATGACGATACAGAGGTGTTGACCTTTACGTCGTATCGTAGAGTCATTAAATTGCTCCTCAGTAATCGTGACATGGCCTGCTCGTTTCCCTGATTTAAACCCTCTGGACTTTTTCGTTTTTTTTTTCGAGTTATCTTAAAGCATTAGTGTACACCACACCGATTCCTGTCGCCCAAGCACTGCATGATCGCATAGTGGATGGGTGCAACACAATTCGACGTGCACCTGACATCTTCGATCGTGCTCGGCAGCCGATGGAACGACGTTGTGTTGCGAGCATTGCGGCCGGTGGAGGGCATTTCGATCACTTTCTGTGAAACTGAGCGACTTTACGGCCAACACCTCTGTATCGTTCATCGTTCTTATCTTAGAAATAAAGCATTTCCAGACCCATGTGTATATGACATTTATTCGTTGTTTTGCATGATTGAATACAACCTTTAAGTTTGGCAGCACATTTCAGATACATATATTACAATAGGCAAGTATTTGTATCAATCCGGTCTACTACGATCATTTTCACATATGAAATTGTAAAAAAGAAAAACAATTTACAAACTGGTTAAAAAAGTATAAAAATGTAAAACGGTGTAAAAATATACAAAATATACAATATGTATATATTTATAATTAAAAAATATATTTATATTCATATATACGGTACATAAAAGCATGAATACATAAGTTTCCAAATGTAAATACTGTTCATAACGAGGCTTTGTTATTTATTTCCCCAAATAAATAAACAACAACTGGACAACCCTGAGGATTTATTATTGTTATGTAATTGGTGGAATATGAATTAACGTTGCTCATCTTGAAAGGGAAGCGTTTTATCTCAGTGTGAAGATAAACAAAAAGTAAATCGCCTGTAATGGACCCAATTTAGATCGGCATATTTTTAGAGCGCTCCACCCACCAACGTCAGCCTTTCAGAACAGTTGCACTCCAACAGAATGGCAGAATGTCACTCCAAAAACACATCGCCTTTCTTTTATTTAATGCGAACTTAAAAAAGAAAATATTGTCAAAAATGTTTCCTTAGGATATTTTTTTCCCCCCACTTGGTTTCTGATTTTCAAGTCTTTCATCATTTTGGTATGTAATGAATCACTTTATTATTATTAATTCATTATTAAATATATACGTATTCTCAAATAAAAATAATCAAGGTAAATTAAATAGTAAAAGTTTTATCAAAATGATTTTTTGAGTAGATTGTGACAAAAAAAAAACAAAAAAACAAACCTCTGTCTAAAATCCTTTTGTTTTTGAATTTATTATTAAAATAAAAGAATAAATCAACATTAATGTGTCTTAATTCAGAAATAACAAAATGATGTTTATTAATTTTTAAGTAAGTATGTACAATTTATTATAGTAGCAGCAGTTTCAACTTTAAATTGTGTTTTGGGAGCTCACATCGTTTGGAAGTAATATCGATCAAAGAGTCCCAGATTGAGAAAAAAGCTACAAATACTTCGATTTCAATAAAGGCCATCTATGATTATTAGAGCTGTTTACTTGACTGTAGATGCGATATTCTCCGGATCTGACATCTTCATCACCTGACAGCGATATCATTTTATTTATTTATTTATTTATTTATTTATTTATTTATTTACTTTGGAGCAGAATATTAATCACAGTTTAGTATTTTCGCTTTTTTGGAAAGAATCTTTCAGTTTATGCCTCACACAGAATTCTTTTAACGATGATTTTTTTGCAAAAGCTTCATAGACGAGATGAAGAATCTTATCTTTCGGCGCATCCTGGTTAGAAGTGTTTCTGCTTTTCATAATTGATTTCTTAGATCGGATGTTGATTGCAAGGTTTTAGAAAAGCTTGTAAAAAAAAATGAATTAACGGAAATTATTTGTTGAAAGAGCAAAGAAAATGAGAATTCATTTTGTTATTATAAACTCAATTAATATAAGTATACACTGATTTCGATAATAGTTAAATTACGAATTTGGAAAAAAAAAATTAATTAAAATGAATTGCACGAAAATTTGTGGTAACAAAGTATAACACAATACCTTTCAATCACACAGTGCGAAAACCTGTCCATCACACAGCCCAGTAAAAATGAACTAACCTGTTGCTAAGCAACCGACGATTGACAGATCTTGGGATGTGGGAACAGATTAAACTGTTTTATGATCATTATTTTAAATTCTATCAATATTAAATGTCAAAAAAAATTAATATCTCAATTAAATTGTTAAGTATTTTTGTTGGTCTTCGGGATTCTAATGAAAAATATTTCATTATAGAAAAATTTGGTTATTAGAAATTTAAAAATAAATAAACATCATTAAGTATACAAAATATATATATACGTATATCACAAGGAATCTTTATTATAATAATTCTCATGAATGAATAATAAATAAATACATATTTAATAATAATGGAAATTTAAACAATTCTTTAAAATTGTTTTATGAAATCTTTACACCTTTTGAATATTTTAACAATTTGAAATATTTGAGTAATTAAATTATAAGCTCAAATAAAATAAATGTTTTAAAAAATGTATGTTGTATATTACAATAAGTAATTGTTATTTACTGTACTGTGTAATATAATATATTATTTACTGAATTACACAATATATATTGTTTCAACATTTCTTTTATTTGAGCGTATAATTTAATTAAGAATATATATAAAGTGTGTATATAAACGTGAGTCGTTACGGAAACCATGGCAACTATTTTTCATCTGCTACACATGCAATTCCAGGATACATATTTGAAAGCCTGTTGGATGTTCTTCTGATTGGCACCACTGATGCGGTCTGGGTCAGTGAAGGAACGTTAAACACGTATTTGAAAATCATCATTTAATAAGGCAATGCAGTGTAGCCAAGGAAGAAAAAGGAACACAGGAATGCTCAATACACATTGCTAACACCCCTCAAAGTAATCTCCAAGATTATCCACCGTTAGTTGCCAGCGTTTGGGAACTGCTATCCAACGATAACGCCATATATTCTTCACAATATATTCTTCACCATGTATTCTTCACGATAACGCCACATGTCACACAAATGCTCCTTCACAGGCTTTGTGACGTCGGTAAGGGTGGGAAGTCTTGGAAAATCCTTCGTATTCACCAGACCTGAGTCCATGTGACTTTGATTTGATTACAAAACTCAAGCTGCTGTTGCGTGAAAGCGCTTTGCGAACAAAGTTGAAATTTTGATGGCGTTTCGGTTAGAGGTCTAACACTTAATGACTCACATGCAACCAATGGTATTCTCTGCCTTCTCAAACTCTGGCAACGTACTGGCAATCTTGGAGATTACTTTGAGAGGTGTTAGCAATGTGTATTGAGTATTCCTGTGTTCCTTTTTCTTCTTTGGCTACACTGCATTGCCTTATTAAACGATGATTTCCAAATACGTACTTTCCACTTTCTCTAATGACGTTCCTCCACTGAACCCAGACCACGTTAGTGCTGTCAATGGGAAGCTTTCAAATGCGTATTCCGGGATAGCAAAGATGCCGCATGTTTGGCAGATAAAAAATAGTTGCCATGACTTCCACAACGACCCATATGTATATATAAGGAATCGTTTGAAAAATCCATTCATCTAATCCATATTTTCAGAAGGTAGGACGTAGCAGTAGCACGTATTTGTCACTGAAAATAGCACTGGGGTTCGTCCTCTGTACGATCTCTAAAACTGTTAGACATTGGGATAAACCGATTGAAGAAACAATGGAGGAGCACGCGAGTTTAGAAGGGAAGAAAAGTCATCTGCCACAATCCTCCAACAATGTATTCCTGGACTCACCTACTGATTTTTATAAATTGGAGACAAATTGTAACACAAAACCTCTTCTATAACAGCTAAAACATTATTGTCTTTATTCTGTGATAGAAGAAGAGTAAATACAAATTTCTCATACAAATTCTAAGATGAATTTAAATCAATAGCTTCAAGGCGCGCGAGTGAACTTTAAGTGGCCCTGAAACGAAATGTTAGTTTCAAACTTGGGTTTCATATTCATCTGAATATTGATTAAATTTAAGTAACTGAACAATTCCTTCATGTTGTACTGAATATGAAAAATTTAAGTTTTGTAATTTTTCAAATTTCAAATTATAAATTATAAATATTTTATTTTAAAGTAATTTAGATATTATTAAGGAAGGAAAAAAAAAGTTCGTTTTCAATTGATCTTATTCCTCCATTTCCTTTGTTTTATTTATCATATTATTTAGCACAGTCTTTTCAATTTTAAAATCATTAATTATTAACTTCCTATTCCGGTATTTTGTTTTTTTTAAATACCGGAATAGGAAGTTAATGATACTTCCGGTTTATTTACAGAAACAATATCCTCCTCATTACATACAGATATTCCTATTAATGTATCTCTATTGTTTTTTTTTTGAATTTTAAAATTGCTTAAAGTTCACGAAAGGGGAGAAAATCAGCTAGGGAATATCGAAGACAGATAAATATCAATAACAATTCCACTGGAATGAAATGATATTGACAATATCTCTTTTCCTAACTGACATTACTAGATTGTATCAAGTTAATTCGTTAGCCACCAACTCACTTAACTTCCTTTACCTGTTTACTTTATTTAATGTTGAATAGTTTAAGTTATTTTCACTGACGAGAGGTGAAACTTTGAAATAACTTAGGGTGAGAAAACGACAAAAAAAATTTTAATGTATTCTAGGAATATTAGAGTAGAGGAATTGTAGTGAACTAGTTAAAAAGTTCAGGTAGATTAAAATTAATGCATTGCTAGACTTTTATGTAAGTACAACGTTTTTCCACTGCGAATCAGAAAATAGTCTTTAAACAAACAGCTAATTTAAATAAATACTATCTTAAATAATAATAACTTAGCTGTGGATTTGGAGATAAAAGTTATAATCTCATCTGAAATTGTGAAACAATACGAATATTTTAAAAAATGACAAAATTTGATAAAGATGAGACAAAATGAAGAAGTTCTGCCAGCATTTCTGCTGTAAAATTAATATTTTTGTAAATTTCTCACATAGAACGTTAATAAATTTTCTGTTGAACTTAATTAAAAAACACTTAACAGTAGCGACAGGTGGTCAACAGGTGAAGCATTTCTGAAAGAAAATTTACAAAGTTGATACAAGTATATTGATTATTCGAAGACTGGTAAATAAAAAAATAATAGATCATAATTTATTAAAAAAATAAAAAAAATTAATAAAAGGAGTTCCTTAAATAAAAGAATAATATTAATAGCAGGATGACGATTTATTTATTAGGATCTGTTTATTAACCAACGATAGATTATCTAATAAAATTTAAAAAAATAATAAATTTCACAATTTCATTATTTTTTTTTTTATTTTACGACGCTTTGGAGGCTCGGACTCGCTTCTAACGTGAAGCAAAAAAAGTTCTTACCCCAGAGAATATATTCCGTGCTATCCAGAGAAATTTGCGACCTACTGTGGCAGAAAAAACAAAAGTTCTGCTTTTCATTAATTAAGATTAACCATTGTCTCATGTCTCAAACAACGCATCGAGCTCAAATTATTACCAAACTGCTGATTATCCTAAAACTTGGGTAAAAGTTTCCTGGTCGTTTTGCAATGTACCGGGGGCAAACAGACAAACTCTTTAACTTTTATATTTAGATTAAGAACTAGTTATTTCTTTGAAGGCTTGTGTTCCACATGGAATACTTCCAGAGGGTTTTACTGATACGATATAATTAAAGATATCTTTCTGGTTACTATGGAACTAAAAACGTAAGTGTGCTCCAATCGTAAAATAACAGTTTGAAATTATTAAATGCTCTCAGAAGTTTACATCATTTTTTTTATATATATCTCCATGGTAGCTATGCACAGGATATTACAGGATTTGTCTAACTTTTGAAAAACAATGGTATTTTTAACGAGTTTTTCTTCTAAATAAATCGAATGAAATTGAGGCCACCACACTTTCAACTATAGAACTAAAATTTATAAAACTAACTAAACAAAATACATTTCACGAG
>JAFIDM010004315.1:67883569-67918828 GCA_023159025.1 Thereuonema tuberculata
TTTCAACTCTAGCCGCGAGCATTATAAATGATTATTATTAAATGTCATCTCCCTTTTGAGTTTGGTAAGATTAGAGCCCTTAAGTGTGCATTTTTGAGATCAATACATGAGGCTCTTTTTCGAAGCCCTAATAACACAATAAATAAATAGTAATTATAAAAAAAAAAAAAAAAAAAAAAAAAAAACTTCTATAAGAAATTAAGACTTTTTTTTTTTTAAAGCTATTTTGGATTTTACCATATAGATATTCGAAAGTTAGTATTGCAATTATAGTTAGTTAAAACTTTAATTAGTAGTAAATGTAATAATTAATAATCACCATTAAGATTTCTATTTTCATACAATAAAAAGGTAAAAAAGATTAAGAAAAAATTGAAACATTGTTCAGTAACATGTGATTGGTGTCAATTCATTCAATTATTCGCAACAATAATTAAATTTATTATTGAACTTTGTTATTTTTATTCGAAAACGACAGATATTGGCTTTTATTTCACTGCCCCAGTAAATGATAATCTCCTTAGACGAGAGAAACGTGAATCTATTATACTTTTTCTGTAGTCGATAATTTACATAACTTTATTAAATTCTCCTGAAATTACCGTGAAAAAAAAAAAATCCTAGTGTTTTCGTTTCTTCTTAACAATTTAAAGTTTTACGAAAATACCAATCTTTTCTTGTTGAAACAATTTAAGGAAAACTATCTGATAAATATTAGAAATTTAGACAAACAAATAAGCAAAAAAAAAAAAAAGTTGTGATTTATTTTTGAGAGAATGTGGTTTACAACAAAAAATTGGCCTCTCCAAAATCCATACATTTCGTCTTCTAAAACGACCACTGCGTGTCTGTTTTATTTAAGCTTTTTCTGCCTTTTCCTTTTTTGTTGTTTCTTCTTTTAGATTCAACTGTTTGTCTATTTTATTTTTATTCCGTTTATTTATTTAACTGCTTCAGTTGTTTTGTTTTTCTTGAAAATATCAACATTCTCCAAGATTTACTTCTTAAAGTATCCGCATGAGGACGCTCTGATACAAATGAAAAACAAAAGCGGAAGAGTCCACTCATTTTACATAGTTTTTCCAATACAGGCATTGTTCTCTTAAGTCATTGATATTTTTTTAGGGACCCAATTTTTTTGGGGAGCTAATGTGATAGCGACCAAAATTGGTAGCTATTGCGTTTATACTGTCCGTCCGTGTCTGTCCACCCCTAACATCTCCAGAACGGAAGTTCGGATTGACGAACGGATTTCACCGTCGTGTTCAGAGGCCCAAACTCCGTAAAATGGGGTATTTTCAAGGGCCAACGCCCCCCCCCCCCCTCCATGTGAGATATTTGGCATTGTTGTCATTGATCCAATGAAAAGTCGGATCAACAAACGGACTTCATAATCATGTTCAAAGACCCAACACTGTAGGAATGGAGTGTTTTCAGGGGCCAACGCCCCCCGCCCCCCATGTTCGAGATATTTGGCATTGATATTTGGTGTTTTCATTGGATTTCCTCTATTAGCTTAAATGATAGAAATGCAACCATCTCATTTCAATAATCAGCTACAGCTTGATGCTTAAGGTCTTAGACTCATATACTGAAGATTGTTGGTTCAAATCTGGGGGCACGGCAGTGCCCCCGCCAAGACGAGCCGAAGGCAGGAAGGGCACTACGTACCTTTTCTGGAAGTGTTTCGTCGTATTTTCGAACCCTTATAGCTTCGGCCTGGATAATACTAGAGAGTTCAAATTTTCAGGATAAGATGCAGTTAGCAGACTAATGAAATACGCTAAGTTTCATTTATTTAGCTTTTATACTTTGGATTTTATTAATACCTAAAATACGTCGATTCCGTCACTCACTCACTGACTGACTGACTCATGATCATCAAAACCTCTAGGGTACTTCCTGAAGGCCTAGAAAGCTGAAATTTGGTATGCAGGCTAGGATTAGCACAGAAATAACAAAAAAATTAAGAAATCCGTAACTTTCACCCTGCAACCCCTCATAAAGGGGGGGGGGGTCTGGTTATGTATTATCGAACCCTCATAGCTTCGGCCTGAATAATACTAGAGAGCTCAAATTTTCAGGATAAGATGCAGTTACCATAATAATCAAATACGCTAAGTTTCATTTATCTAGCTTTTATACTTTGGATTTTATTAAGATCTGAAATACGGCGTACCCTCAATGCTTCGGCCTAAATAATACTGTGTAATAATGTGATTTCTTACAAAAGTGCAAACAGCTTGTATATGCAAGTTGACCAATAGAAAAACAGAAAAGTAGGGTATTGAAAAAAAATCCATTTTCTAAATAATCTTAAAACTAAATTTAGTTGTAACAGATAATCCCACCCAAAACATTTCATGTAAAATAAGTTGTCAAGACTCACATACTCATAACGCTTTCACTGTTAAAAAGTTATCAGATGTCATCTTACAAAAAGAAATGAAATCTCACCCAAAACACTTCGTATAAAATAAGGTGCCAAGACTCACATGCTCATAATGCTTTCACTGTTAAAAAGATATGAGATCTCATGTAGAGCCAAGCCCCTAACTCTACAAGGCCTAACTCTACAAGCCCTAACTCTAAAAACCCTATATCTCGGTCAAAAAGTATGGCTTGGCCGTTTCATGGAACTATTTCATCCCACCCAAAACATTTCATGTAAAATACGTTGCCAAGATGCTCATAACACTTTCACTGTTAAAAAGTTATCAGATTTCATATAGTGCCAAGCCCCTCACTCTACAAGGCCTAACTCTAAAAACCCTACTATCTTGGTCAAAAAGTATGCCTTGACATACTCCATATCCTTTACATAACTCCATGGGATTGTCTGTGGGACAGCCACGAAACGGCCAAGCCATACTTTTTGACCAAGATATAGGGTTTTTAGAGTTGGGGCTTGTAGAGTTAGGGGCTTAGCTCTACATGAGATCTCATATCTTTTTAACAGTGAAAGCATTATGAGCATATGAGTCTTGGCACCTTATTTTACACGAAGTGTTTTGGGTGAGATCCGTATTTACACGTTTTCTTTTTTTTTCTTTTTTCTCAATATCCGCGTGGATTTTTTTTATTTGTTTTTCTTATTTTCCTAACTTTTTTTTATTTTTTTCCTAATTTTTTTTTTTTTATTTTTCCTTACGTTAATGTACTTTCTTTTATTATCATTTTTAATTTTTTATATTATTATGGGTCGCCCTTAATTTATGCTTTAGCACAAAATTATATTCGCTTGTTTTCACTTACAAAATATTTAAAAACAGTATATTCGAGAACAAATATTGGACAGCAATAATTGGATATTGAAGATCTCGCTCTCTTGAGATTCGTTGAGTCACTATTATACTTGGGCATGCTCTGTTTACATTTGTCAAGAATGATGAAGCGCAATTGGATGAGAAAGCGAATATTATTGGCTATTAAGAAGGATTCCTACGATATGTCGGATAAAGCAGACGGTTTACAACAGACGACATCATGTGTCCTTCCTCCTTCCACTACTGACTTGCTATTAATAAGCAGTTCATAAAGTGGCTAGTTCTAGATGAATGATATGCCTGTGTTTGAATGTTTAATGTTCACAACGAAAATCGGTGTAGTTAGTTTTATAATTATATTAATATTAATGTGTGGAAATTATCGAAGTTCTGTTGCAGTATGGATACATTTGCATTGTTGTTAATATTCTAAGCTGAAACCTATGGAGCCGACACATAATTTATGGTTATGTTTATTTGTTTATTATTGATATTGAAGTTAATATAATGGTTGCATTATGTCCATTCATTACAATTGCTGCTTTACACGCTCTCGAAAACTTTGCCTTAAATACGCTCAAAGACTGTCTGGGGTTTACAATATGTGGTTATAAATTTAGTTATCCCCAATTGTTTTGAGCTATAATAATAATATACTAACGTTTTAAAAATAATAATTTTTTTATTATAGAAATGAAACATTAGTCGAAAAACAGGATATCTGATTACTTAAGAATGTAATTTAATTATGCGTGTTATGACAATAGAAATTTTTTAAGGGTTTAGCTTTAAAACTTTTAATATTACTTTAATTTCTTATTGGTTAGATGCTCATAATCAGCAATTTCTTTAGAGGTAGTTATATAACATAAAAGTTATATTAGGATTTTTTATTGATTTATTTTATATTAAGTAAGGACTATAATTATTAAGATAAAGTATAATATTACGGTAATATAAGTAGATAAAAGTTAAATATAGTAAGAAAAGTAAAAATAAGATTGAAGAATTCGGCAATAGGTTATTCACCTGTTTATCAAAAAACATGGTTTCTTGAAAGTGATAAGAAATCTGACCCACCCAATGAATATTAAATGGCCGCGGTATTTTGACCGTGCGAAGGTAGCATAATCATTAGTCTTTTAATTGTAGACTGGAATGAATGGTTGGATGTAATAACAATTTGTTTTATTTTTAAATATTGAATTTCCCTTTTTGGTGAAGAGGCTAAAATATAACCAAAAGACAAGAAGATCCTATCAAGTTTTATTGTAAATTATTGTGGATGAGAGGTAATTTTAAAATAAATGTTAATTTTGCTGGGGCGGTGAGTTGAAAACTAATTAAGCTCCAAAATTTTTGATTAATTATTTAAATTACTATAGGGATAACAGCGTAATCTTATCTGAGAGTTGATAGCGACAATAAGGGTTGCGACCTCCACGTTGGATTAGAATACCTACTTGGAGCAGAAAGAGTGATGGTCTGTTCGACCATTAAAATGCTACATGATCTGAGTTCAGACCGGTGTGAGCCAGGTCGGTTTCTATCTTTGGAAAATTTTTAGTATGAAAGGACCAAAATTTTTGGATTTCCATATAAATATAAGCAAATTAAAGGGTTTATAAAGATAAATATTTTAACTTGGCAGAAATTATGCGTTAAATTTAGGATTTAAAGATGTTCAATATAGTTTGATTTTAGGTTACATCATTATAATTTACGTATAATATTTTATTATAATATTTAGCTTTGTATTCTTTTATAAGAATTCTGTTTTATATATTCTGATATATAGCATAATAATCAGTAGGGTTTTCAGAATTTCATGAGGTATCGTGAATTAAAGAAATTCTCATTCCTTCAAAATGCATCCACCCCCTAAAAAATGTGTATAGACTTTTTCAATAGAGGGATTAAAGTAAGAAGATAATTACAGAATTTGAATAGGATTACATAACGGCTTCTAGCTTAATTAGTTATAACATTATTTATGAAATCAAATCTTTTTATATCGTGCTATTTAAAACAGAACTTATATCTTTCCTAAGTGAATATTGGCCAATAATGAAGGGTCAAGTCTTAGCGCGCCTAATCCAATCGGATGGGTGGGTAAAGATAAACAAAACTTCTAATAGGAGAAGATTTCTGTGTATTGAAACACACTTCCCCTACAATTGTGGATCATTCAATTTATTAACATTGTTATCTGATGATAAGACAATTGTCACAATTCTTTATTTTCTTGCAATGAGGAGGAAGTGTATAATAACGAAGATTCTGCAAAAATACATTAACGTAATTGTGAAGTAAGTACATGTTTAACGTTAAATGCCGAACTAACAAAATACTCATATTTCTAATATTAGGTTATATTTAATCAATAAGAATAAATTAATTATCTTTTTCATTTATTTTATTGTAATATTTTTATCACATTTATTTTTATAATTTTTACAAAATAGAAAATATAAAAATTAACATTTGGCTTAAGGGTATTTTTTATAAAAGACATATAATACAGAATTTGTAAAATGTTGAAGAGATTTATTTATTTTTAAAAGTAGAAACGTAGTTAATCTTATGTTTCGGTCTAAAATTAACATGAAAATAATTCTCAATTGTAAGTAACTTGTTATTCAATTAGGATCTAAAAAATAAATAATTTAGAGATGTACGATATTTCCTTCCCATTTTTCATTTTGCTATTTCGTATTTTTCATGGTAATAAATAGCAAATAGTAATTTTGTATTTTTTTCCGTTTATTTTTTGGCAATAACGTATTTTTATTATTCATTTCGGCATTTCTTTTTAAAAAAAATTCTGTTCACAATTTCTAGAATCCGTTGTATTAAATATTTAGGGTTTCTAAAAGAATAAAACAACCTATTTAACAAATTAAAAAAAAATATATATGCACTCATTGCCAAAGATGTTAGCGCTGCCAAAATCAACATACGAAATAGAACGACATTTAGCAGAGGCAGTGAGAATGATGATGCAAATAACTGATTACAATATTAACAGAGCAAATACACCATATATTCGGACAAGAACACTACAGGTCAATAGCCCCTTTTAGTACTTCGCCATAACCCCCCTAGCGTGGTTACTTATGGCGAAACTGGTTGGTATGGAGTCAAGAGACATCTAATGCTATCCTGTGAAAGATCCTCCTACAGCGTTGCAACTCCAGATCTCTCATATTCGTTGATGAGCATCAATGGGTGCCCAGTCTGGGGACCTGACTGACCAAGGAAGGGTATCGACAGCACGGAGGCAGTCCAGGGGAAACTCATGCTGTATATGGCAGGGCATTATCTTGTTGGAAAATGGACCGCTGCAGCCACTCATAAAAAGAAACACAGAATTTCCTGAACGAACCACTGCACTGCGCCGTTAATATTCCTCTGATCATTATCAGCGGAGAATCTTAGCAGAAGGCCACATCACCACATCTGCCACATCACGATATGTCGCTCTACAATGAAGTCCGAATTTGTGCACCGTCCAGTGCTGCTCCATACCCGAGTATGGAGCAGACAAAACCATTGGCTTTGTTAATGACAGACAGCGTAACGAGCGCCGAGAATGCAAGTCTCGTTCTGCCTGTGGCCTCGCAATCTTGCGGATGGACACGGGAGCTCTAGTGATGCCGCTGCATGTCTCTGCATATGGAGCCTTGGGTCAGTTCGCACCTGTCAGACGATCACAAGATTCTCTTTTCTGATAGTCTGCCTTGGTCTACCAGTACCTTCCCTCACGTCTCCACTGCTGCGAACACCGTCGCACATTATAGTCGGACGGGCCAGATGGAGGTCAATTTGACGGATCGACCAGCCCTGCCTCCCTCAGTCCAACGATACGTTGGAAAACTCTTAAACTGTCAGGTAGTGAAAACTGCAGCACGAGACTTGCGTTGTCAAGGCATGCTAAGGACTGAGAGACGTGCACTCCACAATCACCCTGATTATAAAGCACACAGCGATCATATGACCGCAGCCTTAAAGTTACTAGCGCCCTGGTGAAGTTCTCAGCCCAACTGCAATCGGTGGTACAACTACTTGTGACGGTGCTGTTACCGTCGGTACCGAATCATTCTTGTTTTGGGTGCACTAATTTTTTTGGCAATGGTGTGTAATAACCTCAAGATTTAATATTGTAACATTTTAATAGAATTTAAAAAATATTACATTCCTCTTTGAAATTACAGAAGGATTATTTCAATGTCTTTGTTTTTCAAGAAGAAACATACTTGTTTTGATTTTTTTGAAGAATCTCAAAATTAGAAAATTTGCAATCAGTCGAGAACCTAAGGACATAATAGAACTATTTCAACTTATTACTCTGTTTCAAGGAGTTCCAGCATCAACTAAGTGATCCAGATTTTTCCATTTTTCGAAGTAGTTCTTTATTTGTAATAAAGTAATTCCTAAATATATCAATTTCACTTGCTTTAATAATTACTGAGTTAAAAATAAATAGAAAAGAAAGAAGAAAAATGGCCATTTCTGTAAAAGTTATTTCAGCAAATAAAAAGTCTATGAATTCTGCAGCGTAAAAATAATGTTGTTAAACTGTTTTAGCAAAACTTACCCTGACAATGCTAATCCTAAAGTCGAAATTAGATCCTAAAACTAGTTTTAAAATTTGTTTCATTTGTTTCATGAAACAAATACAAAAATTAGAAAGACAATAGAAAGCCTATGTATTCGAAATTCGAAAGAAAAAAAATCTCAATAGATGTGATGGAGTTAAAGTTAGTGAAAATTTAGTAAAATTGGCTAGAGAAATGATTAACAAAAAATTTGTAACATCTAACAAAAAGGTAATAATCGAAAAATTAAAGTGTTAATAGGCTTTCTATTATCCATCTAATTTTTTGTATTCGTTTGATAAGAATTTGTGATTATTAATAATGTGTGATTGTTATATTGTAGATTATGATCTTTTATTATTATTGTATTGACGTTTTTTAACTGTTAATGTCAATATTTTAAGGTCATTGTTGTAATAGAATCTCGTCAATTTATTATTATTGTAAAAAAGGCTTGAAAAAGAGGAGACGGTTAATTTTTTATCTCCTTGAAAATTCGTTTTTTTCAGTTAATAAATGTAGTTTGACATTTATTTTCTGGTGTTACGATGTTTAATAATATTTATTATAAAAGAGAAGATTTAAGGAAGAAGTATGGTTTGTTTGTATATGGAATTACTTTCTTTTTCTTTCTTTCTTTACTTTGATTCGTTGTTTCATTTGAACAAAACTTAGAAAAAAAAAACCTATTCCTAACATGGTTAGATTAATGATTATGTATCGTTTCGCTAAGAGTTTACCGCAATTGATGCCTTTTGTAAAACCATAAATATAAATAAATAAAAACATACATAAAAGTAATCTCAATTCAAAATGTAAAGTCAAGCTGCTATCAAAAAATTTTCGCACCTTAAGTGTTTTACTTTGACGCTACTTATTTTTATAGAAAAGGCTTCAGTTTTCTTGCGAAAAATTCACTTACTAAAATCTGCTTGCACAAGCTATTAGTATTATGAGTAGTCCCCAACTTAAGATTACTTCAGAGCAAAAATATATTTTTTTTTTCAAAAAAATTGAATATTAGAGAAACTTGGACGTATCTATAGTCAGTTTCTTGTAAAGATTGAAGTGACGTCAGCGAACCGCGTAACATATATTCTGCATTGAAGAATATAGTTCCGGCGTTCTTGTTATTTCATCCTGAATTTAGAAAATTATTGTTGATTTGAAAACATTAAATATTTTTAAGAGACAGAAAATGTAACTGTTCAAATTATTACATTTGTTTATTTTCGATCACACAGCAAGGGAACGTGCGATTGGTTAATATTGGTGAGGGTCTCATTTCAACATAGCAGCTTCCAGTACAGGGCACGCGTCTCCTTATAAATATTTCAAAAGTAATAGTAAAGGTCAGTCGATTCACAGCAGTGCGAAACAAATCATTTTAAATGTTTATTCCAAGTTAAGAGAATTGGAACAGCACCTGACAGTTGATGAAGTCATAAATCATTTTTGACAGACAGAGATATTGGTGACGTCTTTTTATGCCATTAAGAAAAAATTTCAAAAGGAGGGAATTTTACAAACACAAGACAAGAGGAGGCCTCGCAAAGCAAATACATCACATTATGATTCATTTCTGCACTGCAATTAGAGGTAAAATACATAAAATGTTTTTTTCAGAATAAAACAGGAATCGTATTGAATAAGAAATGAAACATTAAGAAATGTATTGAAAAAATTAGTGACGAAAGAAATTAGTTACCAAATATTTCCAGCAGTATATTGTATAAAACTGTAAAATTGTGTGAATTTTGGTATCAGTCTCGGCATAGAGATTCGCGATTATGTGACAGTGAAGATATAATCACTTGGCGACACAAATATTTGTGTGCAATTCGGTAATTTCGGGATAGAAGAATTTTGGAATCCGGACTGCTTGATAGACTGTGAAGAACAACCAGTAGTCATTAATTCTTCTGATTCTTCTGATAGTACGAGCGATAGTAACTCATCAATTGGATGTGAAGTTCTCACAGCGAATAGTGATTAATCTAGCTAAAACAAATCAAAAAAGAAAAAAAAAACTTATCAAATACAATGGGAAAAATAAACAAACAATCAAAGTGAAATAAAATTAAATAAAAAAAGTAAATAAAAAGACAAAAAAAAATTATTAAAAAGAAAAAAAAATTAATGAATAATATTGCGAATCGATCCAACATACTTTGTCTTACAAGCTTTATCCATTAGACCACCATAGTATGTATTACTCCGCATTACGTCACTTCAATCTTTATAAGAAATGGACTGTAAAACATGTATAAACTATACATAAACATGTAATTTTAGTATGTATTTAAGAACCAACATTCATTTGTTCTCCCTCCACTTTTTCGGAACTTTTAGGCAGCATCTACTAGAACTAGATGGCGTTGGTGGAGGTCCATTCCCAGCGGGGATTCTCCTCCTCTCTGTTCTCTTGGCAACAGTCGTAAGTGGCATTAACTACGAAACCCCAACCGAAGCATGTCTGTTAGTTTGAAAATATTCAATCAATTTATTACATTACATTTATTGTACCTATTTATTTCTTCATTTCGTGGGTTACGTGAGATTTATACATACATGTACATAATATATTGTTTTCCCTCTTTCGACTTACGACCAGGCTGTCGAAAGGGAACCTGCTTGTTAATCGGGGACTACGTGTACATATTATGTTATTATATTAATGGATACGGGAACTTCTCGGCCATCATAGCTATTAGAATCAGTAAGTAACTGTTGATAGTGAAATCTCTTAAAACTTTTTTATTCTTATCACGAACGACATTTAGATTGAGACTAAAACATAATCCAGATGTAAACAGATGAATTTATCTCTTGTTGAGTCTCTGTCTGATGATAATAGCCTCTGTTACAAATGCTTTAAGAATGCGACGATGATAGCTTGTTTTCTGTTAGCTTTTGATCTTTAAAGACAAATCTTTAAGGAATTAAAAACTTTAATTTGAAGAAAAGAAACTATTGAAAGCGATTTCTTGGAAGAAAAAGTGGCTCGTATATGTATTGGATTCACCTGTCAAGAGTCAAACTATCCCATACAGATATATTCAAGTGATATATAGGTCATTTAGAGAGAAGCATCATAATCTAAATGTGTGTTTAATATAATAATAACATAATAGGGGGTACGGGAACTTCTCAGTCCCCTGTATATTTGTCAATCTAAAAAAATCATGTAGGTTTCATTTAGAAAGCACTTCTCAAGTAAGTGCTACTTATAGTTATTCGATAGAAACTGATTCTCTATTGAAAGACTTTGTACTAATGTTGTACTGTTTTTGTTTTCGTAGTTCCTCTATGTCTCCCATGAAAACAAGGACTCACTGGTTGGTTTTATTCCTTATTGCAGGTAAAGAACAATTTGATATTCTTCTTTTAATATTCTGTAATGAAATCTAGGTGCTTATGTTGTTTGTAGATCTTGTCACATCAATACATATGTAGCCCTTACTTGGATAAAACGATTCGAAGATAGACTTAATAACGTATCCATGGAAAACTGTTTTTCTTTCCTAGTTTCACGAAAGTTTACGTTGCACTCTTTTCGTAGATCAGCGGAGGGATATGGCGGAGGAGTGAGCGTCACTGTAAAGAATGACGGAAGTGAAAGTAAGAAATATCCAATCAAAATTCACAATAGTAAAAAGATTGCACCCTGAGTTATCACCGCCGGGAATCTACCTTTTAAAGCGTCCTCAGCCAGATTTATCCTCGGTGATCAGCTCAGAGTGCGTGCAACGGTTAAAAATCTCACCTCCGCTATCGAAAGTGGTTTCCTAGCCACAAAACACAACAATAAAAAATAAACTATCAAATAAACGGCCTCCCAGAGTCCCATCGGTGGTCGCTCAGGGTGCAAATCTATTTACTATTGTGCATTTTGAATGGATGTTAAACTTTACTTTTATTGAAACACAAAGTACGTGGCTAAAACTAACCATTGCATTTAAAAACCTTTACAGTGCTTTACAGCGCTCAATCTTTATAACAGCAAAAGTTTTCGTAAGTAATACATATATAACAACAAAAATAAGTACAACAATTTTTTTATAAGTATAAAAAACGCATTTATAGATTCGCTGAGCTATTTTTTGGAAATTTCGTACCGGGAACCCAAGACAGACTGTTTCGAGGTTCCTACCTCTCGTCAGTTGGATTCGCCCAGTACTCATAGCTCAGTGGAATCTTTATAACTTCACTTTTTTTTTATGTTTTTTTCCGATCTATATATATCTTTGATTGGAAAGTTATTAAGAATTAAGATAAAAGTAAGAAAATTTGGTTTATTCGTCGTCGGAGTAAAACACTTCATTTAAGTTCATAAATAGATAAGCCCTGCACGAGGGGAATGACGATGGTCCTCGCCTTTTCCAAAAAAAAAATGTTTTTGTTTTTAATCCCCTCCCTTACGTTTTCGTGTGGGGTACAAGCAAAACAATGGCTGCCCAACTAAATTTTAAAAAATCCTTTGCTGGATGCAATGGAAAAGTAAGGGTGAAGGGTTTAAGAACCCCTTATCTCTCGCTCGACACGCCAGTGAACGGCGCCCATAATTTCCAGGTGAGATCTCCAGGTGATCTCATCACACGAATAGTTTCAAAACAAAAAAACACGTATATCCTTGAACTACAACATAATTGGAAATGATGTCCTGTTAACATATTATTATATTCACTGAACACATTGGAAATGCACTTTGTGTTTACACTTTTTGTTTTCTTTTTACTTTGTTCTGGCCATTAGCAGAAGCGCCATCTGGTAGGTCCGCGTCCATTGAATCAAAACCGAACTCAAATAGAACAATATTTAAAAAGCTACTTGTTCAACTTTTTTCAAGAATGAAATTTTATAAGACAAATTTAAACTTTAGATTTAGATTACAATCATTATTTCACACAATGAAATGAAGTTAAAACTCAGGAAACCAACCCTTCACTGTGCAAATACAAAAATTAATGAAACAAGCGCGTTCAGTTGTCCTTTTACTTCTCGTATTTCTCGTCAGCTGCATTTCAAAATAACATAGGCCATCATTAGAAAGTTCGTTTCGTCGTAAAATCTGGGGATAAAAACACAGTTTGATTCTAAAAACTGATATTCACGATTTTTGGTACTTTTGAGTGACGAAAAACAAAGCACCAACAGTAAAAAACAAACAGCTTATAAAGAAAGCAAACGGAAGCTTTAGGTTAAGTGGGAAATCGTAAAGCTTTGAATAAAATGAAGCTTTTGAATTTTAGTGAATATTGATTCATACTCTAACTTTGAATTTTTCGAATTAATAGAATGATCGTAGCCATCTGCGAAAAAAACAGAATCGCCATAAAAGGTATTTAAAGTACAGTGTATTATGCGCAAATCAAACAGTACTGAACTTGGCTCGTGGCTACTACGCAGGTATGTCAAGCAACCAGGGCTTGATTTAGTTGCAAGGACGCACAGTCATATTATAACTGCAAGGACGCACAGTCGTATTGTAGCTGCAGTGCTGAGTATAGTGTTGCAGCAATAGTTTTCACAACAGACAAAAAGGGTTTGTTGTTGAGTACTATTTCTCTTCATTTTTTTGGATTTAGAAGTGAAAATGGCCCAAATTGTAACGATATGATGTACCATATAGGGGTTTATTGGATCCGTATTTTGTGGAAGAAGATGGTAGACATCCTGTGATAGTTAACCGGGACCGGTAGAGACACATCATTCTCACCATTTTTAAAGGATCTACTGTTTTTGTCGTGCAGGAAACATCGCAGGCCAAACTTAATGGTTCCAACAGAATGAAGCCACCTCCACACTGCCAGAAACTCACTCACTTTGCTCCAGGAACACTTTGGGGAACGTATAATTTCCCGTGGAATAAATTTTCCTTATCCACCCCATTCACCTGATCTTACACCATCCGATGCCTATGTGTCGGGTAGGCTAAAGGAGTCCGTTTTTAAGAACCCACCGACAACAACTGTGGAATCACGGTTAAAGATAGTGGCGTTCTTTTATCAACTACAGCAGCCTTTATTTACAAACATTTTTGAGAATCTACGTGAACGTTATGAATGTTCTTTGAAATACAATGGACATCATTTTGAACATATTTTTTGTATAGACCGTCATCAGTGTACATGACATTTTGTTCTACCAAGGTCTGTTGACGTTTATGTTTATTAAAGCTCAATATCCACTTTTACTGTTTGTTTGGGCGTATGCTCAATTAAATAAACTAAGTTCCATTAATTAAGGAAAAAAAAATCGCAATAATTCAAAAAAAAACCCCACATGAGTAATGTGTATGAAAGTTGGTGAAAACTTTTAGCATATTCATAGCTTATATGTAGCATATATTAGCTAACGACCATAAAGATTTTGTATGAAACAGCAATGCAGGCCTCATAACGATGTTCCCTGTTGTTAATGATGGCACCTGGGAGTTGGGTGGATAGCAATTGTTCTTTTAAGCTACACGTCTCCCGACAGCATCTCAGAAATGCTGGATAGGCAGCGTCGGATTAAAGGATCGGCAATACGGATGATCGCCAAGGAGCAAGGCTTAATGGGGTGCCAAATTCAATTTGTGTCAAAAATTATTTGACTAAAATATTATCAAAACACGCTAAATATCAAGTAGTTACCATAAATATGTAAAGATGTTCCGAAACTATGCGCCGTGGAATAAATATGGTAAATGGCTCCATCGACGTCTTCTGCCTAGGGAGACCTTCGTCTGGACGTGTGGATAGGATTGAGATCTCAATCTAATGGTAAGACTCTAATGCACGTCCGCTCAAAATTAGGCTGATAGATTAATATCTTCGAGAGGAGACCACTGACATATTGATTGACCACTCGATCAATAAGTCAGTGGTCTCCTGTCGAAGATATTAATCTATCAGCCTAATTTTCTGCGGACGTGCATTAGAGTCTTATAAAAGAAACGGTCACACCTGCACAAAGGCGAACTTCATTAGTTTTTATAGTTCAAATGAAAAGAAGTCTTGCAAACACTCCCTATGTAAACTAGTGGTTTAGCATAAATACCTTTTCCGTGAAACCTTCTTCGTACAGTGGAAGTAGATACCAGCTTTCATGAAGCTGCAGATCGTAGCTGTGTGAGGGTGGCAGTGCTGTTCCTCCAGGCACATAATCAGAGAAAGTGGCTACACGAAGTTTTAACCTTATGCCTTCCTTCGCTATGGAACTGATTGTGTCTTTTGAAATTGGCTCCACAGTCTGTGGATCACAGGAGGACTCGCCAGCACCATTGATTTGCACAGACACCATAATTCCGCATTACTTTTCATGTCATATATCCAAGTTTCATTCATTTCCAACGAAGTAATCGTCATTTTTCTGTGGGTTTTTTTTTCCCGTTAATTAATGGAGATGAACGTAAATTACTGAAAAGTGAATTTATATATATTCGAGTAAATACGATATTTAGAGTAAGATAATTTGAGGACATTTACTTAAGCTACTCTTCATTGAGTTTTTGCTGATTTACTATAATTATGATTCATTATAATCGACTTTTTTATTTACATTTTTTTTTCTTTAACTTTTTGAAAATTATATTTTCGTTAACGATGTCGGGGGTGTGGAGAATATTAAACTTTTCCTTTAGATTATCGTCTCTTCAAATATACAATTCTTCTGTATTAGTTTTAAAGTTTTATCTCATTTGAAAATCGATTAAGTTATCATATTTCTTTCTTTGTTTTGTAGTTCTTCCTTTTAGTTTTCCGGCAAATATTCGCCTTTCAGTTGCCTAACAATAAATTTCATTAAACTTATCACTTTGTGAACATTCCATTTTACTTTTGAAGAGAAATCTAATAGTTATTTTCGAATCCCTTTTGATTTTACCTGCAGTTGGGGAAAGACATTTATTTTCTTTTTTCCGTGAATAACATGTCACAGATTTCGTGATTCAGATACTACTCTGATTTTCTTTGTGTTAGAAACAACGGTCTTCAGAAGCATCCATGAAATCAACGAGAGAAAACCAATAAAATGTGATACTTTATGAAAGCACTATTTTGATTATTTAAGTATTTACCCGCCAACACCAAATTACATGTCCTAATAATTCTCAATAACTGCTTAAAAGTTCAAAACTTAATAACACATTTGCTGACAATGTAGCTGAATAAACTATGTCGAAAATTTGATTCTTTTGATTCAAAAGAAGTTGAATTCCTAATTTAATAAGCTTCGAATTGAACTTTCTCAATTCAGACATTGCTTTGCAGATAAAAAAATATTGAGTGGAATTAATTGAGTTAGTAATTGGAGAAAGTAGAAGTTATTAAAGAAATGGGTAGTACTTCGTTTTTATTTAGGATAATTAGAATATAAAAGTTAGCAAAAACCTAAAATTTTAAGTATTTTAATTGAAATGGTGAATAAAGATTCATACAATTATTAATCTAAATTGGTTCATTCATTAGCTTCGTCAGTCCTTCAGAATGAAGGAAGGCATTAACTTGGAGCGGTACTTAATTAATTTAAAAGCAAAATATTCTAACCTGGTAAGATTGCATTCTTTAGTCAAGTTTTTATAGTATAAAAAAGTAACCTTAATATATAATAAAGAAAAATTAAAAAATTATATTGTTTGATACGATTTGTGTTTCTGTATTAAATATTTTTTTTTTTTTTTAATAAATCAAATTTCAACTGTCTGAAGAATTCCCCCATTCAAGACGTTGTTCAATCAAACGACTTCAGATGGCGCCACTTGTCATGCGACATCTTCTCCAAACTCTGATAATCAAAACATTTCAGAAAATGATTGATGAGATTTTCCTATCAGATCGTTTAAAAATAATGTTTTAAAGTATCATTTACTTTAAATACAAAGTGCTGATTCAACAGTAAAATGCGAATTGCCAGTGGAGGCTAAAAGTTTTGACGTAGGCCTATTTGTGTTCTAGCAAATACGAGGAAGTTGAATCAGCATTGAGATTTCGTCCGACATTAATCTCACAAGTTGATTGTCAGAAAGGAGGCAATGTATCATCACTTTATTAAAGTGTAATAGTAACAAACACTTTTAACTTTAGGATTTGACAATCTTTAAAAGTATTGAATTTAAAACATTACTATCGGGTTTTACAAACAACAAACACACATACCAAAAAGAAAAAAAGTTATATCTGAATAATTCATCAATTTAAATTTAAAACAACGACATCTTTTGTCTCCACTCCTCCCATCCTTAAAAACTGACCCCCGTTGTAAACTGTTTTCTTTAAATTTGATGGGATGCTTGTTTATTTCTAATTTAAAATATGAACACCATTATTGTAATCTCTGATTATTCCTCACAATTGATTCCTCATCCCCAAGCGCTGTAAGCTCAGACTCTAGCATTATACAATAGTACTCAATCTACAAAAAAAATATATAAAATTACCTACAAAAAAAAAAAATATCTGTAAAAAAAATATAAAATTATCTATAAAAAAATTATTGATAAACTAAATTTTTAGTGATAAAAAACTTTTTAGTGATAAACTTATTAAAAAAAATAAACGTTTACTGTATGATTATGAAACCTCGGGTTCGACCAAAGCGTTTGGTCGTTGTTATTAGCATTGCTTAAAGTCAGTGATAATATTATAAATTTAAAAAAAAAAAGTAAATAACTAAATAAATAAATAAAACGAAATTACAGCTGAGGTTGTAATCTATTTAGAAATATAAAATTGCTGTCAGTAGCAATGACTTATAAATGTGAATTACGCTAACAAAAAACATAGTAACTACAAATAATAAAATTTATGATCATTGTGATGAAATTCATTTGTGAAAAATAAATTTCATTATTTCATAGTTTTTCAATTTTTTCTTTTTGAATCCAGTAAGTGGATGCCCCATGTTTTGTTTACCTTTCAACTGCCTTTTCCACCCCAGAAACAGGAAGTTATGACTATGATTTCAGCTCCTTTTTGTGAATTTTTATAAAATAAAGAAATAAAAATTACTTATTTTATTTCTTTATCCGGAGTCATCTGGAATATCTGTTCATTGAAACATAATACAGTAAAACCTTGTTAAGTTGTCACTCAAGGGACCAAACATTTTTGACGACTTAAGCGGAGTGGGAATTTTTGAAAAAAACCCACTGAAATACAGTATTTTCATGAATTGCTGTACGATTCGGTGATTTTCAAAAATCAATTCATGCAAAATAATAAAAAAAAAAAAACCACGTTTTATATTTACCATATTTTAATCGTTTTAAAAGAAAGGCAATGTCTGTCTTTGAAACGTTCCAGCCAACCATTGCTGCCGCCGAAATCTTCAATGTTGAACTCCTTAACAATTTCCGTGGCTTTTCCTTTCAGAATCACGGCGGAAATCGGCACATTTTGCGATCTGACATGTTTTAGCCATCGAACTAAAACCTCCTCGATCTCGTCAAACTTCGATTTCCTCATTCTCTTTCTTTTGTCTTTGCAGTCAGCTTCTTCGATTACTTGTTTCGATGAAAGAATATCGTTTAATGTAGTCCTAGGAATATGGTGTTCATTGGCAAAAGCTGTTTTCGAAACATTTGATTTTTCAAAAAGTGCAATTAAGTCTTTTTTTTTTCTTTAAAAGATAACGAGGTAAGTTTTCGTTTCCCTGACATATTAAAAACGGTCAAGATAAACATCTACACTCGACAGAGTCGCAGCGAGAAGTGTGCTTTGAATGATTAGCAGCGAGATCCCAAGAACCCAAATCCTCCGAAGGGGTAGGAAAGGAATGAAGTGATGGGCATGATCGAAAATTCCCTGTAAAGGCTTGGCTTTCTTAAAGTTAAGGGGCGGGGCTGAAAAGACAACACGATGGCGTGTAAAATGGAGAAGAAAGATGCTTTTGGCCTTTTATCCGGAGACGAGTTATCCGGAGTAGAATTAAATTTGGTGACGGGTAAAGGAGGGTTATTTTACATTATTGTGTATGAGACCTTGTCGGGACCAAAGGAAAACGACGACTTAAACGGAGTGACAACTTCCGGGTTGCGACTTAACGAGGTTTTACTGTAGTAACAACAGAAACTTCCAGTTTTACCGTTGTTTATCAGCTATTACCAACAAATAAATTACCTACTTTTATTACATAGACTTATTATCTATTTTAACGATTTCTTTCTTTTCAAATAAACAATTATTCAATGTCTTTCTGAAGATTCAATAGCAATGAAAAAAAAAAAAAAAGACATATTATCTTGAATTTCTGGATACATTTTTATATGATTTTATAAATAAAAAAAAGCGACACTTGAATAAGAAACTTCAAATAAATACAAAACTTTATTTTTATTGCTTTTTAATCTTCAAATATACACTTGGTAATTTTTTAAGATACTTACAAGCAACAGTTCCTAGATTATTTGGTCCCGAAAATGTAATTTCGTCTCCCTTTTTTTAGAATTAAATTATTTTGTAATTAAGAAATTAAAAATTATCAAGCACAACAACAACAACAATAATAATAATAATAATAATTCACACAGACCATTCACACAGACAAAACTATACATCACAATAGACCTGACATTACACTTGTTGATAAGGTCAACAAACAGACCTATCTCATTGATATTGCAGTTCCCATCAGCAAGAACATGCAGAAAACTCGCGCAGACAAGATAAGTAAATACACAGACCTAGCACACGAGCTCCAGAAGCAGTGGAGGCGGGACCGAGTACGTGTTGTACCCATCATCCTGTCCGCTACTGGTCTGGTGCCTCACACATTGCACCACAGCCTCAACACACTATGACTTCATAAAAACACTTATGCACAACTCCAGAAGGCTGTGGTACTCAACACAACACGCATAGTTCGGAAATTTATGGATATAAGCACACATCCCTAACTATTCTTCCGAACCTTTTTTTTTTTTTTTATACTTGGCAATATGTGTTTTGGTCGTGACCCGCCATATTGTCTTAGCTGGAGAAACCCATGGTTTGAAACGTTTTTTCGATAAAATAATAATAATAATTTTCATTTATTTTGAATACAAAAGTTTTAAAATTTGTTTATAGAAATCCTAAAAATATTAATAAAAATGTAGAATTACAAATACAGACAAATAAGGCTTCAGATCTATAATAATAAAAGAAGGAAGATTAAGAAAAATTAATATTTAGATTTTTCTGTTTTATTAAGTCGTTATTAAGACTAAAACAGAATCACATCTAAAAATAAATTTATTTTGATAAACTATTATTTTGTTGAAAGAAAGAAATCTTTAAAATAGAAAGCATGTTTATTGAATAAAAGCATATAATTTATTTATTGATGATTATTTATCGACTAAGGTAAAATTGGAGTGAGAACTTGCTGTTTTTACGAGATACTATCGGTTTCTAAGGACAGAAATTATGGATGACTCCGGATACAAGTGTCTCCCTCTATTGTCGGTCCGGAGACACTTTGATTTGTTTACATCAGAAGTACGTTTAGATCTCATCCATTGATTCAAAGCTTCATTTACATAAGAATAATTTAATTTTAATTTTTAATTTTAATTATTTACAAAAATTCACAATAAAATGTGTTTGATAATAATTTATGTATTAATAATAATAATAATAATAATAATAATGGTAAAAATAAGACTATTATTATTATTAATAATCCAATACATAAATTATTCTTATTACACGGCTTATCAGGTGTTCCGGGACGGGATTTTGGAGCCTCAGTGAGCCACATCAATCAGCTTAACCAAGTGTTTCTCAACCACATTTATGTCTGGAGTATAGTGCTCGAGTTTATCAGTTTGGATGTTAAAGTCTTGACCGTCTTATCTTCATTCTCAACCAGCTTTTCAGGTTTGTGATTCACCAATATTTTGCGGATGGAATCACATTTTTCTTGCATAGATTCCAATATAACATTGCGTCGATTCGGTTGTGACGCCTTTTGTTGTCAGTCTAATTGCACTCACTGATAATAATCAGTGAGGTCAGTCGTCTAATCCATTTTTCTTTGCAAAGCCTACACTTCCAGTTTTTCAATTTTTCCTTTGATTACATTAGTGAGAAGTGCTTGTCTTGTGCAGCAAATATAAATTCTAGGGTCATAGTTTTTAGCCATTTCCTTTATTAGTCTTGTGCACCTTGCCTTCGATATTTTCTATGTATTGAACAAGTAGTAGTTTATTATTCCAAGCCTTTGCTCTGTTCCATATCGCCTCTTTCCTAAATGCATCTTTAACTCATACAATGCTGATGATACTTCATTCAACATTCTCTCGTTACTGTTGTGTACATAATCACTTAGGGATCTTTTTCTTCTTTGTTTCAATCGCAACAGTCCTCGTCCTCCATTATTCCATGGTAGATATACTCCATCCACATCACTTCGTGGACGTAAAACATTATTTGCAGTCAATAACTTCCTTGTTTTCTGTTCAAAGCATCCAACCCAGTCTTCGCCCAATCTGTAATTGCAGCGTTATCTTATCACTGGAACTGTATTTATTAGCTTTTTATATTTCCACCATTCAGCTTCAATTTAAGGATCCTTCTGATTTATTATAATAAAAAGGATTAGAAGTGAATATGACTGATGTCTTGTGCCTAAAATATTCTCAGGTATCTGTAATTTTCATCCTATCTACGAATTGTCCTTTCTGGTGAAACACTGCTGAATTCCATGTGATTCAGCGACTTTTCCTTTTTCCACTAACAGAATTGTACACTTTTGCAATTCCAAAATGCACAGCAATCTCATCGCTGAAAACTTGTAAACTAACACTGATAAAAGTAAATATCCTCTCTTTATTTTTCCTCAACCCTATTTTCATGAAATCCAAGGAGACCTCACGCATGCGCAAAAGCGTTGAAGGCTCTCGTAAACGAAAACGAACAGTAATTGCCACGCAGGATCCCTTTAGATTTATCTTTCATAATTAAAATATTCGGCCGCTTGTCATTCCCCGTTAATTGTCTGTAGTACCGTATTATTATATTGTCTTGCTAATCTAGGATGTAGTGCTGTTAAATTTTTCAGCCAGAATTTCATCTTTTCCGGGGGGGGGGGGGAGTCCAATTTTTGATTTTTCTTGACTTGTCTTGGTATCATGTCCATGAAGTCCCACATATCCGTTGCATTTATGCAGCATTTACAGTACCAATCTAGGTAACAATGTGTGTTCCCATATGTTCTTCCAAAATCCCAGTCTCTTCCTAATTTGAAGTATATTATTATAGTTGCATTCTCCATTCAGGCATTTAAAAAGCCGACGTTGTTCAGATCTATTTTCACTAAATCGCTTCGTATATTATTATTCTTTTTTCTCATTTTAATCTAATGGATATCAATGAATGCAGTTGTCAATTGTACCCAAGTTATTCCAGTAGGAATCTTCGGACAATGTGACACGAGTCTAAAATTACAGATTTCTGCATTTTCTTTGCCACATGTCTTGCTTCTAGAAATCCCAGACTTTATCTTAGGATGTTAACTGGGAAACCTCCAATCGCCTATGATATAACTATTGGCCTAATGTGAACTGCTCTGAATTTCCACATCTGCTTTATTTCAATGGCCAACTCTGTGTATTTATGAATCTTGCTGGCGTATTATTATTATTATTTGACTGAATATTTTTCTTCTCGTTTTCTCTGTCTGTAAGTCATCAAGCTAAAAAAAAAACCTTGTCGGATTTCCGTAGAATTTGATATGTTAGTTCTTCATGGTCCAACTGAAAACACGGGTCCTTTTATTTTGCTTTCCACCCCTTCCCTCCTTTCAAAAACCAACCTCCCTCTGTACCCCCAGTCGTTGTATACTCGGTCCCTACTATCTGAGCGTATTCCTAGTTATATAATGATTATTGTGTCACAATTCACTGAATAATATAAATTTTGAATTTCTATATAGTCTTCAAATTTTTTTTTGTTATTTTTTTTTTTTTGTATTTGGAACCTTACTCTGAACTCCGGTAAAATTTCATTACGTCTGGGAAATCCTTCAAGGGAAGAAAATTCTCGAAAATTGTGTTGTGATTGTTTTTTACAGTAATTTCAGAAAGATGGAAGAAGTTTGTTACACATATAAGTTTTCTTTAAAAATATAGTTTTAAGTGTATTAAGTAAATAAAACCTAAAAACAAATATTACAATTGTTAATTTTAATGTTTTATAATTTGTCTTCGAAATATTAATTTCATTTTCTAAGTAATTCTTTTTTTTATTTTGTTTCTAGGTTCCATAGCGTATTTCGTGGTGTATTACAGACCTGACTATGCGTATACAATAGAAGGAGAACAATTCTGGTGGGAGGTTTATGTTAATGATACAACGGCCTCTATCGGTCAGTTGTGTCAGTTACCCCTTGTCCATCCTTTCGATCAATCTATCATCAAATATCTTCGTCCTCCTCTTCCAATTCGTTGTAAATCCCGCCAGGGGTCTCTCACCTTCATCGACCACACTGGAGTCCTGAGGTTTAATTCCACTGGGTTATTGGAGGCTGGCTACGACCAGTCAAAACTCCAGTGTCACTACAGGACGATTAGCAGAAAGAATGGGACAGATGAAGAGGTAGAATATGGGCCAGCCACTGCCATGACGGGCCATGACTCCATCGATACTGATTTTGTTGCAGTCAAATGCAGTAATTTCCTTGGAATTAATATTTACTCGATGACACACGCACACGTGTACAGGTAAGGAAAGAAAAAGCTTTTTAAATACATTCACTTTATGATAATTACAGTGAAAATTTAATTCATAAACACTAATTGTAGATTCTTTTCGTAGATCAACCAAATTACAGTAGATATAGTTTATTTAGCTGTAATGTCAATATTCTTAAACAGAGCGCGATTTACTTGGTTTTAATTTGAAATGTATGTCGAACTCATTTGTTAAATAATTAACTAACAACATTCGTAGCCTTTTAGAATTGGGAATAAAAATAATTCGAATTATATTCTCGGATAAACTATACAGCTAATAAATTCCCTTGAATATCACTATTGAAATAGAAACGTTCTTCTTTTGACTTTAAAATTACCACTACATTGAAACCGATTCTTATTTCACTAAAGTCAACAGTTCTTGAACTTTAACTGGAAAAATTATTCTTCTCCATTGAATCTTCGCTTCTGAAAATGATTTAAATAACTTTATACTGTACCTTTGCGTAGATCAAAGCATTAAACATATTGTCCATGGAATTCGGGATGGAACATCGTCTTGGCACTGGTCTAATTTAATCTTTATCATTTTATTTATTGAACTCTTCCAGCACATGAAGAATTTTAAGTCGTCACTGATGCTTTTGCCACTTTATTGGAATTGTTTCTAGAAAAAAACACATCTAGCAAATCTGCACTGATAATTCCTTTTTACTTAGCATCAGGCATTCAGTTTCCATTGTCGTCAACCACCAAGGCCATGTTGTTATCACAAACATGTAATGTTTCAGCCTTGCTATTCTTGTCAACAAAGCATTTCTTTACGTGCGATGGTATCACATCTTTGTACTTTTTATCTTGAATTGTTTTCACTTTTCTTTTGTTTAAAAGAAAAAAATTATATATTATTGCAATCACTTTGATTCACTGATATTCAGTATCATAACTCGTAAAAGCGAAAACTCGTAAATCGAGGAATATCTTCGAAAGTTATATACAGAAGTTGGCTATTTATTATTAATAGAAGTGTTTCCCCTGGTGGCAAAATTTTAGCCGATAGAAGTGTTTGGTTTTTGGATTATTGAAAGCGTAATGCCTAGAAGTGATAGAAGAGTATTTGCAGCAGGAATTAAAGAAAAGAACATAATAACATTTAAGCCACAGCTTATACAACGAAGAGCCTTCTTTCAGGAAAACACTCGTAACAATACATCACCTAACGCCATCTGGGGCTTCACATTTAAGTTACAAATGCAGCGCTCCTATTAAATCTCCTATTTAATCTCCTATTAAAGTGCGTTGCCATAGAAACACCGAAACTCGGGAATTAATTAAATTAGAAAATTGCTAATTTTAATATCTGCTCCCAATTATTTTTGACATTGGAAAGGCGCTTAAGATAAAAGAAAACAACTAAATTCATGAGTTCTTTCCAAGATTGTAATGAGAAGTTGAGACGCTATTTATATTTTTTTGTTTTATTTATTATGTAGGTGGGTTTTTTTTTCTGCAATAATTTATTAATGTCTGATCTAAGCAAATGTAGTGTAATTTACTTTTCTTATATTTTCTTTTCATTGTTTCAGATTGAAGACACTCAAACGTTCGAAATGGGACCTCAGGAAACCCTGGAATGTTCTAGTGTTTGGTTTGGACTCCGTTTCACGTTTGAATTTTATTCGACAGCTACCGAAGACTCATGAGCTTCTGGTTCGTGAACTTGGCTTCGTGGAACTCAAGGGTTTCACGAAAGTTGGTGACAACACTTATCCAAACGTGGTGGCGGTTCTTTCCGGATGTCCGGCTTCGTCGTTCAAAGATAGCGCCGCAGACGAAATCCCGTTGGTGTGGAGTGACTTCGCTGGTGCAGGATATGTGACACTATTTGCTGAAGACATGCCACGCATCAGTGCCTTCAACTATGGTCGCACTGGATTCAGGCAGAAACCTCCCACTCACCATTACGCGAGGCCCTTCTGGCTAGTCGTAGAACCTTCTGGAGTCCATCGTCTCAGTTCCACCTTCTGTTATGGTTCAACGCCGAAGCATCTTCTACATTTCGATTACGTCCAGAGGTTCCTGTCTGTGTACGGGAATGAATCCAACCCAAACCCTATCTTTGCGTTTAGTTTCTTAACGGAGATAAGCCACGACTTTCTCAACCAAATCCACGCCATTGACGACGATCTGTTCAGTTTCTTTACAACTCTGAAACAACAAAAGTTTTTCGACAACACTGTTATAGTGGTAATGAGTGACCATGGTCATAGATTCGATTCGGTGCGGTTTACTGACATTGGACGAATTGAAGACGCGATGCCTTTTGCTGCAGTGCGTGTTCCTCCCTCGTTGCTAAAACAAAACCCAGATATCGCAAAGAATTTGCAGATCAACAGCTATCGCTTGTCCTCCATGTACGATCTGCATGCGAGTCTGGTAGATATCTTGCGTCAGTCCACGGGCGTTTCGCCAGAGTTGCCTCCGTGCAATGATGGCGTCTCCCGCCGTGGAATCTCCCTTCTGTCCCGGCAGCTACCGGCCAATCGTACGTGCGAAGCGTCCGGCATTCCAGAGGCCTATTGTTTTTGCCAAGAAGAGAAACTGATCGGCACCAATGATACAATGTCCGTCACTGCAGCTAAAGCCATTGTAACCTACATCAATCGTCTCTTGTCGTTCGTGCAGCACCTGTGCTCCCTTCTGTCTGTTCATAGAGTTCAGCGCGCTTCGGTCATCAGCGACAACCGTGACTCTTCCATCCTCCGAGTGCGGATCACAGTCGAGACTTCGCCCGGGCGAGGCCTTTTCGAAGCGCTCGTCCTCTTCAACGACCAAGAACACGAATGGCGCGTCGTTGAAGACATCAGTCGAATCAATCGCTATGGCAACCAATCGGATTGTCTGCTTGATGCTAAAACTAACCAAACGGACTTAAAACCACTCCTTAAGTTATGTTATTGTCAGTCCTTAGACAACTCTTGACCTCAGCGATTGTCAGAGAATTGACGAATCTCAATTCAAAGCAGGGACGTATCTCAAATGTTTATTCTATCAAAGAGAAAAAGGTTGAATTTCATTCAACTTTACTGCCTCAAAATGTGTCGCCTAAGAAATGTCTGCTGTTTGTGTGAACTGCATTCCGTGATGAACCTGTGATATCATTTTCCTGATGTGGTCTTCGTAGTCATTACCAACTCAAGAAAAGAAAAATATTAAACAAAAATTAATCTCGTCTCGTCATTCAGAAAGAAAGGCCTAATGTTTTAGCGAAACAGCTGAAGAATCCTGCTTATTTCTTAAAAGTTAAAGTTACTTCTAGATGTTTCTTGTAAACGCGTGATTGACGTTAATTCTTTCAAAATAAAACATAAAAGTGCCTGAAATGATCAAATAGAACCAGTCTAGCCTCAATAAAGTGCAATAGATGTTGTTACTGCAGGGATATATTTAGTGCCTGTTATTGATATATTTTTGTATTTATTTTGAGTTATTTTTCAACGCTGGAATCCACAAACTTATGGAAATTAGTGGATAACTGATGTTAGGACTCTTAATGACCAAATAATTTGTTTCTTTTGTACATTTCAATATAAGTCCTAACACTTGCTTCGTAGGACAAGCTGTCTTTTTCACTGCCATGTTCAGATTTTATTGTATCCCAATGTATTCCATAAATTAAAAAAAGAGATAAAAGTGCTTAGATGTGGAAATGTTTGGTTGGTGCTGTAGGAAGGGTCCAAAGTCAAAAATCATACTTTATGTCTGAGAATTATGTAATATGTTTTATTAGGAGACGCTCTTTCCATTAATAAAAGACAATGGTTTTCAAGGACTTTTGTTTGAGATTAATATTGCCTATAAAAAAATGGGTGTTTGTTTTGTATAACTCAAGTGCGAATTTCAAAATGTTTAAGATACTAGATCTAAAGTAATTGATTCAATGCTTTAAAAAACACAAAAACCGAAGTACGATTTGTACGGATCTTGTTATTAGTGAGTGATTCATTTTTAGCAATCGTGGCAGTGAAGAGCAAAAGAGGTTTTTGTGCTTAAGTTCATTAAAAGTAGAACTTTATATTTTTTTAAAAAAATGCAAATTTTGTGCAAAAAAAACAAAAATTATATGAAATTAATTTGAGTTTGTTCAAGATTTTTTGTTGAAGATTTTGTTCAAAAAATTCAAGATTTTGTGTGGGTTTAAAGTGAAAATTTTTATTTAATAAAAAATAGCAAAAAATTATTGCTATTATTAATGCCGAGGGTAATTCAAGAAACAAAAAAGAGATTTGTTGGATTATTTATTTTAGATGCCCAAAAGCCGAATTTTATTTTCTATGTTACAGTCGATTGCAAAAGAACTGCATTGGATTGATTGGAGATGCTTGTTTTGTATCCATTCGTATAGAAAAATAAAGTGTCTTTGTTATTGAGTGGAGTTAAATATTGATTGGGAGTATTATTATACAATGGACATATGTTTAAACATTAATTAAACATGAGTCTAATCATTACGTATTTAAACATGAGAATAAATGTAATAATTGGAGGATTCAGAGTCAAAGTGAACCAATTCCCTAAACTTCAATTCCAGGAGAAGATATGGAAACTTAAATTTTCTTAAGAAGGTATATTCTAAGGCTGCTGCTTGTTATTTTAATGCCTTTCAGAAAGTAAGGCATTTATTCATTAATACATAACATTTTTAAACGTTAATATAATTTTGTGCTAAAGCATAAATTTAAGGGCGACCCATAATAATACAAAAAATTGAAAATAGTAATATAGAAAAAAAGAACATTAAAGTGAGGAAAAATAAAAATAAAAAAAAAAAAAAATAGGAAAAAGATAAAAAAAAAAGTTAGGAAAATAATAATAAGAAAAAAAAAAAAATAGATATACGGATTCGAACTAAAAGCTTACAATATATGAGTTCGAGACCTTAAGCATCAAGCTATAGCTGACAACTGAAATGAAACGGTTGCATTTCTGACATTTAAGCTAATAGAGGAAATCCAATGAAAACAATGCCGAATATCTCGAACATGGGGAGGGGGGCGGCGTTGACCCCTCAAAATATCCCATTCCTACGATGTTTGGGCCTCTGAACACGATGGTGAAATTCGTTTGTCGATCCGACCTTCCGTTCGGGAGTTATTAGGGATGGACAGACACGGACGGACGGACAGGACAAACGCAATAGCTACCGATTTCGGTCACTATCACATTTTGCTCCCAAATGAGTCACTAAAAATATATATCATCACCCATCTAAAAAGACAGTTTACGTGAAATAAGAAACAATGGACAAGATCCACTTGAACTCTGAATCTTCTAATTATAACTACAAAAAAACAAAAATAAAATTCAAAATAATGAAAGAACGAAATTCCTCTGCCACAAATGATTTTTATAAAAATCTTATTATTTGTATAAGATAACAAGAAGCTCCAAACATAGCTTCTAGGCTACTTTTTTTTTCCTTTTTTTGTTAAACTCCTGACAACAATTCAATAGGAAAAAAAAAAAAAAAACCACCCGTTTATTTTTAAATGTAATATTTGTCGAATGCAAACAATAAAGATTTTGATTTTCTGGAAATAAAAAAACAACAACAACAAAGAAAAGTATTTATATCAGTAATAGTTACTTAAGTTGTTCATTTATTTTAATCGTATGAGAATTAATAAATTGATTAATATTTCTAAGACGTCTTCATTATTTCATTTGTAATATTTTTCTTTGTCACTTTCATACTCACATTTCTTGACAAGAATCAAGACAAAAAAAAATTGCCAAATACAAATGTTCCCTCCTGTACATAAATATCTTTGTCAAGAATCAAGAAGATCAATTCATAATTTATTAGTGGAAAAGGACACAGACACAGTAAAATACACTCATGCCCATAAATTAAGGATCATGGCAATTCCGATACACACAGGTATTTCAAGTGAACCAATTTGGTTTACATATGTGTGTGATACAACTGAAAACGATAATAAAAACACAAGAAACCTGTTGTGTTAGCCAAGAAATCGTGGCTATTATCAAACTCATGGAAGTTGACGATCCCGTATTTTCGTGATTTCACGTAATTTACGCGAGAATAGTCTCTATCCATGTCTTCTCACAAAATATTGAAATATTTAAATGAATTACAATACGGGGAAATGCATGAGACTTTTACTACATTTTAATACAGTTTTCATAAATTGAAATCAGTCAATAAACAAACAATAAATTCATTATGTAGCATTTTTCCTAGTGACAGACATTAAAAATACTAAATTTCTCGAGACCTGCTGAAGAGGCTAATGGCGAGATCTCGAGAATTTCGTAATTCTCGCGCAAACGTGATCGTCAAAATAAATGTGTTAGACAAAAAGAAATTGTTAAATTGGAGAAAAAGCAAATTTAGAGTCGCGCAGTTATTGGATATGTCTTGGAACAAAAGCAAATTTTAATGCTCTACAGACATATTCATAAGGAATATGATGTCCTCTAATAGAAATGCATGCCGTACAATTATGTGGATGAAATCATCGAGCTGTTCCTGAAGAATAGAGTTCCACTCGTGCAACAATGCTGTATGCAGCTCTTGAGGGAACGATTCCCTCCCGAGTATATTCCACGCATGTTCACTAGGGTTTAGATCGGAGGACCTCGCTGGCCAGTCTATGCGCCGGATATCCTCTGTTTCCAGGGATCACCGCTTTGTGGGGACGTGCATCATCCTCCATAAACAGGAAAGCAGGTCCCACTGAAGAGACTACTACATATGATAGTAAAGATTACTACGTATAATATAAGAGTCGCTTTCAGACAGGGACACAAAAGAGGACACGTGACTGTCGTGCAATTTTTCCCGCCAATTCTCTTCGATCTTCTTATTTATGGATCTAAAGTGGTTTAATTTGATAGAAAGGCCAACGAGTTCTTTTATCAATAGCAAACAATAAATGAGACGAAGTGCGTATTTACTAAGTGACAATAATTATTCACACTTTGTGGTCAAGCAAAAGGGATCCGTTTTTTAGTTTAGCTTTTCCTTAAAAAAAGCTGGTGTTCAACGAATGAGTGGGTGTGTTTTTGGATCGATCTTCTAGAGGGTTAGGAACGATCTAACTTTTCTATTTAATATCTTTCTCAAATGAGGTCCTTGTCGAGAAATTGGCGCGAGACGCATCCATTTACCACCTTAATCTTTTCAAACAACTTAACAAAATATTTAAAGACACTGATGTAAAGTTAGTCTTCAAGCTGTCTAATAACCTTTCTATAATAAACCAAAAGGAAAAACAGATCAGAAGGGATGCGTAAAATCAACAGTGATTTCACATTGGCAACAGCAGATGGATGAGAACCAATCAGAACTGAAAATACCAATACATCGTTTGTATGTCGCCACGTTTCCTCTGCTAATTATATAGTAGATTTCAAAAACACTAATATTGGATAGAAGGAATAACAAAATTACTAGATAAATTACGAATCATTATCGGCAATGCATCCTTATAACACAAAATTACCAATTTCTAATATTTCATATAATTGAAGTAATTTTAGGTCATATCCACGTATCCCAAAATTACAGACGAGGATAAAAGAAAAAACGAGAGAATGCATTCAACAGACCCTTAAAAAAGAAGAACTGTAGGAAATCAACCCAAGAAGGAAGGAACATGTTTTGGATCTTGAGATTTTTAATCAACTTAAGAAATTCAAACGACGATGCTTCAACGCAGATATTTCTTAAGACGTCATTGACACTCACTTTAATTCCATTCATAATGTAAGTAATGTCGTTACATTAGTAAATACAGGTGAGTATCTGCAGTGCAAGTGTTCGTAAACACGTATATTGAATTTTTTTGTAGACGACTTCTTTCTCTTACTGAGATATGCTTAAGTTTGAAAACCATTGGCATACACTGTTAACAGCATAACTTCAAAAGATCCCTACATAAGAAGTTTTTATCTGATTGATTGAAAAAAAAATTGTATGGAAGTTTTATTTCATTGTAACGAATTTCTCGAAATGCAATGGTCGGACAGTGAAGTCATCCGATCCGACGTTGAGAACCAATGACGGAAGAGCTTTTTCTATTCCCAGAATCCTTCGCGAACTCATAGCACTAACGACGGCTGCAATAAAAAAACATTTAAAAAAAAAATTAAAACTATTTCCAGGTAAAAATACTGATATTGAATGAAAAGCTTCCAGATAAGAAGATTGTTACGTCTCCGGTGCGCGCTATTATAAGTGTTGTTCGTTTCAAAACATATAGAAATGGACGTAGTGGCAATAAAGGGGCTTCAAACTGAAGAAGGTTCGAGATGACAGAGTCAAAAATACTGATAACTGTTACCTGGAGAACATCAAAAAACACTCCAATTTTTTAGAAGATTTTCGAACAGGAGAGTGAGGTTCAGTCAGTACATGTTTTCCTAACAACTTTTGAACTGCTGTAGGGATCTTCTTGAAACGTAGTATGCATATTTGAGGACCAGAGACGAACTAACTTTTTCTATTTGAAATCTTTTCCAAATTGGGTCCTTATTGAAAAATGAGCGCGAGAACACGACAGAAATTCCCCTAGAAAAGCATTGGAATGTAAACAACGGATTTCTATTCTATTTCTATTATTATTTCATTATCTTTAACAACGAATATTAAACCTTAAACCATTGCGCATGGTTTGACACGATTAAAATTAATACGCATTAGATAATTTAAGTAAATAATGCAGATTTAAATCTTTGTTTTTCCGAAAGTAGTAATTTATAACGTTTTCATTCAGTAGAAATTATAATTTCATTATAATCCAAATGTAAGCTTTTCGTTTTGTCATTGTTTTAAGACTAAAAAAAAATTCAAAATGCACACAATCAAATAAGGTTCTCGCGTCCGAAGCCATCATCTCGAGAATTGTGTGCATTTTGAATTTTTTTTTCCTTACATTTATTTATAAACGTTAAATTTATTTTTATAGGTTTTCAGTTCTTTTATAGGTTTCAACTTCTTGTTAAAATGTTGAACGATTTGGCCTAATTGAACAAATAAGGTAAATCCCATAGCTTCGCATTGCAATTATCGCACTGATTGTGTTGAACTATGGCAAAAAAAATCGTCATTAAACAAGTTGTGCTGATCCAATGTTAACGATTGATCATCTGTTTTATTTTAGCATTTCAGCTGGTTGCCGATAGATGGAACTGTATGTAAGAATAGAAGATGTTAATAATAAGATACGAGTTCTCCATCAATTTGCATACTTTATTTCTACAAGATTTATATTAACAATATAAATGGCTACAGTAACATCTTAAATAAATGTTACTGAAACACTGTGTTCTTTATCACCATGGATACATCATCAATGAATCGTGTGCATTGATGTTCATTGACATTATAACTTTTTACTTATTTCCCGTTTTTATCATTTTTTTATTCTATCTCAGATCGACTCAATTCTTCTGTTATTTTATTTGTTACTCATTTTCCGAATATAATACGTTTTGTTATAATATAATTTGCATTCCAAAGAAAAAAATTTACAAGTCACTTTCTTAGCAGTTTTTTTTTAATTAAATTGGAATTACATTAGTTAATGATGTTATTTAACCATTAAGGATTTTTAACATTAATAGTATATCACATTCTTATGGTTTTAAATAAACTTATTTTACTTTTAATATATGTTATAATCTAAATAAAATTTCTGTATTTAATTTTGGGTTTTACGCAAATTTTATTTGAAAGTTTTTGAAAACACTTAAACATATAAAAACTGGTAAAATTTAATTCTAAGATTAAATTATTTTTTTAGTTATAGAAATATTAGAAAAGGGTACCTTTTCTGCTACGAAGAGCTGTTTTTTGTTTTTTTTTTTGTTTTGTTTTTTTCTTTGAATTTCAAATTCAGAAATTTCAAAGAAATTCAAACTAACAAGAACCCCCTCATAACCCCAACTGAAAAAAAAAAAATCATAGAAATCGCAGATTATCCCTCAAAGAGACTGCGATTGATTGCAAACCATTTATTATAAATTCAAATAGGTGCATTACATTACATTTCTTCATTAAACTATTTATTTTAAAATTAATTTTGTTAATTTTAAAATAAAAAATGTAAAGCAAGATTGAAAATGTAAAGCAAGATTTAATTTCTTACTTTAATTTTGTTAAAGTAAGAAATTAAATCTTGCTTTACATTTTCAATGTTTAATTTATTTATTATTATTATTAAGCAGATTAAATAATTCGTAATTATTCTAACAAAGAAGATAAAGATTTGATTTTGTTTTGTTTTTATTTTTTTTCTGGATTTTTTTTTTTATAAATTTACCATGAAAAATCGTCTTTGGGGTCGTCCATTAATCACGTGAGGTTTTTTTAGGAACTTTTGAACCCCCCCCTCCCCCCTGGTGATACGTGGTGAGGTTTTAGACTAACCCCCCCCCCCATCCAAAATCACGTGTATTTTTTTGGTAAAAAAAAACCTCTAAACCTATCTATTCAACCAAAAAAAAAAACCTCTAAACTTATCTACCAAAAAAAAACCGCTAAACGTGTCGAAAATAAATACACGTGATATCTCGCTACACCCCTCTCCCCCCTTGTGATACTTCGTGATTTTTTCCGCCCCCCCCCCCCCTTTCGAGCCTCACGTGATTAATGGACGATCCCTTTTGAAGAATGCATAATATCCAATTTTAATAAACAATCTACGAAATCCTTTGTTTGTAATTGGCAAACAAGTAAATAACAATTTCAAAATTATCATTTACAAACTTTACTTAAAAGTTTAAGTATATTGTAACAGAAGATTACAATTCGTTATTGAGTTTGAACTAATTTTAAATAATTGCTTAAAATTAGGCATGAATTTTACGTTGTTATTATTTCCATTTTAATTCTAATTCTAGAGTATTTTATATAAATTTCGAAAAAAAATGAAAGAAGATTTCTGAAAACAAGTAATTAATATTTAATAATAATCATACAATATTAACTTTTAGAAAGAAATATTTATTATTTACTTTGCAATGCAAGAAAAGATGGGTTTTACTTTTATTCGTTTTATGGAGGGAGGAGAGGCTAACAACAGAATGAAAGCATTTGATTGGTTAATTAATAAGTATTTATGTGATTCATTAATAGTAAGATATGATTTGAAAATTTTCAGAACTATTTAATAATATTAACAATGATTCCGACGATATTAAATAATATGTTTAAGAAATATTTTTAAGTAATTTTTAATTCAGTTCGATTTTCTTAACGGATGACAGAAACTGTAAGAGCGGGTTTACAATTTTACTTCAAAAAATCCTTTTCATGAAAAATGGCTGCCTCCTGCTCTTACAAGTTAGTAATTTCTTCAAGATTAAACTTCCAATTAGGTAAGTAACTTTTATTTCTTATAATACAAATTGGAGTTATAATTATTTACAAGAAACAAAATTAGAATGTAAACACAATTTTAAGTTGTTTACTTTCTTTCAAACAAGTGTTCAACACGGGAATAGCCATTAGGCCTATTGAAGATACAGGGGATGAAAAATTTTATTATTGTAAATTATTATTATTATTATTGACTAATTCCGATTTATATAACTTCAATGCGTTTTAATCTACCTGTAATTTAAATTATGATTGAATACATTTGTACTAGACTATATATATTTACCGATACAATTTATTAGCACATTTGATATCGTTTTATGTATTTTT
>JAFIDM010004315.1:67919228-67936886 GCA_023159025.1 Thereuonema tuberculata
ATGACAAATCAATGTACACAGCCTATTTAAACTGATGTTTTCCCGAAAATAAACAGATCAGTCGAGTCGAGTTCCGGTTGAGTTTAGACCCAGCTAAATCTCTGCCTCTTTCCTTCACGAACTAGGTGATCCGATTTAACACACCAAAATTTAGTGCCGAAACCGAGTTCAGCTGCGCCGAAGTTATCATCATTGCTAGCCGACCGGAAGGCAACCTTTTGCCGCCCGTACCAACTCGCCGAAGACTATGTGGCCTTCCCCCAACGGACGCAACAAACATGTCTGATTTTTGACAGCAACATATGCCAGCATTGCAGATACCCTGTGACAACCCATCGATTTACAGAGCCCACTATTTTCTACGCACGATCAGATGAAGATTTGGTCAGTTGGTTGAAGGACTACGATCGAATCGTCCGATTCAATGACTGGGACGAAACATTGCAGTTAACGAATGTCTGGCAGGGACTGCGAAAAAATGGTTTGAGAATAATGAAGCAGCAATAACTATATGGCCAGAGTTTCAACAGCAATTTACAGCCACATTCACAACCCCATATTATAGTTCAAAGCTTGCGAAAGGCATGAAAAAGGCACCAAAATAAAAAGGGCACATTAAAATTTCTTTGTAAAACATTACTTTCATGAATCTTATGATGGGATCACCCATGATTGAGAAATTGTACGTTTCACCTTGTGTAAGATATTTACTGCAGTCCGTCTTCACTCGAAGCCATTATCCAAAATAATCAGAATGTGGAAACGATTCTATAAACCTAATAATTCGCTGTAGCACCTTTAGGTCGAGGCTTCATTGGACGATTCGAAGTCGCAGCAGAAATGGCTGTGGTATATGGCTTAATCCAGAAGGGCTACGTTGTACGATTTCACCTCAGGACGGCAAAGTATCAAGTTATGAAATTCATTGTCTCACAAGGAAAAATCTTATGCCCGAGTGCACCAAACTTCATTTAACTTTGATGACTGCAGTTTGGACGGAGCTAAAATTAGTGGTGGTACAGCTCCAGAAAAAGTTTAGCCTTTGTTTTAAAATTGTGTGAAAGAAAACATGTATAAAAAGAAAATTTATTCAGAAACTTGATAAATTTCTTTTTATCAGTGGCGGATTTAGCACTTGAGAGGCCCTAGGCGCAATTCAATTTTGAGGCCCCCTCTAAATATTTTCATTACCTTTGGGGGCCCGGGGCGGGAGTTTCATTATTCCACAACCCAAAAAAAGGAAATACTTGGGTGGATGGGGCCCCTAGGCTAACTTGTGAGGCCCCCAAGGCTTGCTTTTACAACCAAAGAAAAAAAGGAAATCTTGCTTTTACAACCAAAAAAAAAAGGAAATACTTGGGTGGATGGGGCCCCTAGGCTGACTGGTGGAGCCCCCTAGGCTTGCTTTTACAACCAAAAAAAAAAGGAAATCTTGCTTTTACAACCAAAAAATAATTTGTTTTTTTATTTTGAGAGGTAAATTTTGAGGCCCCCTTGATTGATGAGGCCCGTGGCGCGCGCCTCCTGCGCCTATTGGGAAATCCGCCACTGCTTTTTATACATGTTTGTTTCCTTTCACACAATTTTAAAACAAAGGCTAAACTTTTTCTGGAGCTGCATCCCCCACTAATTTTAGCTACGTCCACAATGCAGCCATCAAAGTTAACTGAAGTTTGGTGCACTTGGGCATTAGTCTATCACTTATTGAATTAGTAAAACGCAGTTCGGCTTAATTCGCCTAAAAAAGCTCCCTTTGTAGCAGCAAGTTACTGCAGCCCATTACAGCTGCTAAAGTAGCTAGATTAATTTATGTAATACTAAGAACTCTCCTCGAAACTGCCGTAGGGGTTTTAGCTGTGGCTTCAAGTCAACCCCAGTCTTAGTGATCGCCCCCAGACTACTGTAAACTCCCGATTATCCGCGGAATTGGGTGACGCGGCAACCGCGGATAATCCGAAAAAAACGAAAATCAACACAAGAATGCTTTTAACATGTTTTATTTACATTACAAAGGCAATACATACACTTATAGTACATACATTATAAAAAATTATTTTATTTTAAATTATTTATTTATTTTTAAATTTTATTATTATGGGAAGGCTCTCCTGTAATTTAGTGTAACCTGCCGCCCTAAGCCCGCCCACAAGGTCGTTCTTTAAATTGTTTGTCTATATTGTCTTCACTTTGTTAGCCTCTTTTATTGTTTACCTTATTCTAGATTTAATTTTTTTTTAATTTCGTAATTTATTATACAGGAAAAAAAATGGAAACGGAAGAGGTCCACGGATAATCAGGAGTTTACTGTATTCATCGAACCTCTTCTGGAATAAAACTCGTTGAGTTTCGTTAGCTTGGTGAAGTTTTTTCATCAAGAAGTCAAATGTCTTTTCCTAACCCAACATTGGTGAATAAGAAAACGCCTTTACATTCAACTTCTTCCATTTTCCATCTCCTCTTCTCCATCTCGCGCGCGTCGTTAATTAGCTTTTTATCACGCGCATAACAATCAGAAAAGTCGTGAGTTCAATTAAAAACCACTCAACATTCCTTGACTTGAGATAAAAGTATTTTTTCAAATAATCTTATAAACAAACTGAAGTAAACATAGCAGGAAAGTTTGACTAATACTACAAAATACAATTTCTTTTTTACAAAGTACACACACAAACAAACTCATTACATTAAATATATTTACAACAAGCTATTAAAATTTAAACACTTACATAAAAAATAAAACATTCAGCAATTAAAAACGTTCTCAATAAAATGAAAACCTATGAACATTCTGTTTAAGGCAGTTAAAATTTAATATGTAGAATTTTAACTTGTGTATCTTAATTTAAGACATAAATTGAGGCCACCACACAACACAATTTAAAAAGTTTATGTACAATAATTATAAAAAAACACGATTACTTTCGAGGCGGTCTGCGCCTCATTGTCAAATGACGAAAAATAATGGAATACAGAATAAGAAGTGGATATGATTTATGAAACATGTGATGTGGTTTAAACCATAGGCAATTTGGGGGGTGGGAGGCATCAACATGACCTCCAACGGAGAATAAACGTTTTTTAATGGGGTGGTTACATTAAATAAAAAAAAAAGATTAATTTAGAACTAAAATAGAATAGAATTTTTGACTTGTACATAAAAGAAAAAAGTTTACAAACAAGGATTATGAAGAGCTAAAAAAAACATATCGGGGAATCGTAACATAGAACTATTGTCATTGTAACAGTTGTATAATAAAAAGAAAGACTCTACATCTTCTTTTGAAATCAATTTTTTCGAAACGCATAATCTTAGAATGTTCTGTATTCAGAGCATGGTTAGTGTTACGGGTGTGGCCAACAGTTAAATAGTTAAAATCATTGCGTTTTATAGCAAAGGAGTGCTTTTAAGTGCTTGGCGTGTTTCTCTTGTGTATCTACAAGGGTGTTCGTTGCATTGGATCACGTAAACTATTCCTTCCGTATTACAGGATTTGTGCTTGGTTTAAAAACGATTAATGGAATGCGTTATTGAAGAAGTGATAGTTATATTAAATGCAGAATGTACTTAATCGGGTGATGAGGAACAGAAACAAAACGTTTTTTACTGCTAATAGGTTTCATTTCAAGAGAATAATAAATGTTTTGAAGGGCATTGGATATATGACGTAGGATAAACATTGTAGGGTAAAATGTAATAGTTGGTGTAATGGGGCGGTTCAATTTCTGTAAATTATTTATTACTGTGATTATTACATTTCTTTTATACATCACTAGATAATGCAGCTAAAACTAAAACAATTTTATGAGGTTTTAAAAATAATTATTATAACGATAAAATTATCATGAAGGTATTTTGTAAAGCAAAAAGAAAAAAAAAACAATATTGTTAATGATTAAATGAAAAATATACTTAATTCATTAAGTATGCGTTACTAATAATTTAATTTAGGAAATTATGAAGATGTTAATATTAAAATTGTAAATAAAAATCATTTCTATTTTAATTTTCAAATAAATAAATACAAAGATGAATAAAAGAATTAAAAGATACATATGAAATTGTTTCAAAATAAAAAAATAGAAAAATCAGATATTATGAAACATTTTCTAGAAACAATATATTACTCCTACAATATCTTAGTATTCCAATTGAATCTTTTTCTTCTCATTGTGTCTGTTTGTCTGTGCATCAATTAGAACAGCTGGACAGATGCCGTACAGTTTGGACCCGTAGTTTCTTTAGGGCCAAACTTAGAACGTAGGCCCATATGACCTTCAGAAATCACTGGTCTAAACAGATTTCCTTTCCCGCGCGAAATCTCAAAATATAATTAACTTCTCCAATTTGGAAGTGTCTGAACTCTGGATAGTTTTAGCTATCCTTAGGTGACAGTTTCGTTAGAAAGCACAGATTACCTCACTATGTCAAGGTAGAGACAGATTAAGGTAACTTTTTTTATTTACATTTTCATTCAAGTAAAAATAAGAAACAAACATGACAAAGAGAATTTACAAAGAAAGAAAGAAAATAAATGTTAATAGTAGATAGAGCGTTGAAGAGTAATATATCGATGAAAAGTAACACATCAATAACAGGAGATAAATCATGGACACTGATTATTAATAGAAAAAATTCCCGAAACCTAAAAAAAAACCAATTTTTCGTTTTTATTTTGCTTTTTATTTATTTATTTATTATTTTTTTTTTTTTGTTAGGTTTTTTTCTTTCTTTTTTTCGAAACTTTTCTTTTTTTATTTCAGTTCATTGTTTCTTTACGTAAAGAAAGAAATAAATCAAAATAAGAAATGAAAATCTACCTTGACGTGGGTGAGGTAGCTTGTGTGCCCTAATGAGGAAGGTTCAGACTAAAAGAGTATTTGTAATTCTTTGAATTCTGGTGATGGCCTAGCAGTTTAGTAAAACGATGATTTCACTATCGAATTTTAGTAAGGAAAGAAGAGAGAAGAAAAGGGTCCCAGTTGTCATTTATAAGGTTAAGATGAACCCTACATCATCCCTACATCAAATAGATTACATTGGAATTGGGAGAATGATAAAAAAGCTAATTGAAAGCTATTATTTTATCAGCAATGATCGGAAAATAAATATAAAGACTAAATTTCCAATAGAAAATACAAAACTAACTCAGAATTTATTAGTAGTCTAGAAGCCTTATCCACTCTTGCACAGGTAGATCATTTCACACATCAGAGAGATTGTTACTTTTATTGAAATAATAAGACAATTAACAAGATAAATAATAAGACACTTCATTATTATTATTATTATTATTAATAATATTTCGGGATGAACTTTTCTTAATGAAAATAAAGTTTAATGGTATGTTTATTGTTTCTATTCACATCTCAGGAGATGTAATATTTTCGTTAATATCTCAAAGACATGCATCACCAAATATCAGAATTCCAATGAAACAATCTTCCTATTTCTCCAGCTGTGGAAGAGCATCTAGGAGAAAGCATTTTAGTAGTGACTACACGGGACGAAAGACCCGTTCTTTATTTGGGTTACAAAAAAAGAGTGGTTGTGATGTGGATGACGAAGAAATTGTGAGATCACTTAGAAACTTTTCCAGTTAGTATAAAAAGTCCAATAGTAGTTATAATTAATGTTATATTCCTATTTTGTAACTCGATAAGCCCTAGATATGAAATTAATATCGAGATCGAAAAATATAAGATTTCACACCCGTATCACTTCAAACCTTCCCCAGTGGGTAAAAAATCACGGGTTGATTACAAAGTGACGTTAAATTCTGATTTTGTAATCTGAAAACCTAGGAAAGTTCCCCCCCCCCCTCTTTTTTTCAAAAAGTTTGCCCAAATAACGTAGGAATAGGGTATTTTCAGGGCCAACGCCCCCCCCCCCCCCAATATTCGAAATATTTGTCATTGTTTTCATTGGATTTCCTCTATTAGCTTAAATGTTAGAAATGCAACTATCTCATTTCCGTTATCAGCTATAGCTTGAATGACCAAATAAGAAATGACACGCAAAACTAAAACTGGATAAAAACATATATATTTACAATTAAAAAGAACCGGTTTCGCTATATACAAATAGCTTCCTCAACTAATACAAAATAAATGAACTGGTGCTTAAATACAGTCAGAGCTCAATACATCAGATATAATTAACCACTGAAATAATTTAGAAGACGAAGCCAATGAGATGAGAAGCTGCCAACATGACCTAACAGTTACTGCCGGATACCCCTCGAAACCGTCAGTCAGGTATGTTGACGTCATAAACCACATTTAGTACTGGACCAACAGCAAGAAAGCCGTCGTCTGCTTCATGCCACTAAAACATAAAACAAGAAAAACAAATACAAATAAACAAATAATTACTCTTTTTTACAAAAACCATATTCAGCAATAGCTTGAACCGATAGAGTCTCATTATAGCATCCGATAGATGTGATAATAAATAATGTTTCAACACATTTTCTTTTAAAATGATCGTGTTCGATAAAGAGCACTGAAGGATTGCTGAAGTCCACCTGATGATTCTCTGTAATAGAATGCGTATAAGTATTATAATTTTTGTCCTTGTTTCTAAAAGCAGCAATATATTGTTGAATACATGTTTTAGTTTCTGTCGGGTTTCTCCAATGTAAAAATTAGGAATAATATTTTTTTTTTTTATTTGGTCATATAAAATAATACGTAAAATATTTCTATTTTCAGCTATAGCTTGATACTTAAAGACTTCGGACTCATATATTGAAGGTTCGTATATTTATTTATTTTTATTTTTTTCCCCCTCAATGTCCGTGAGTTTTTTGTTTGTTTTGTTTTTCTTATTTTCCTAATTTTTTTTATTTTTTTCTTAACTTTTTTTTTCTATTTTTCCTAAGATTAATGTACTTCCTTTTATTATTATTATTATTTTAAAATTTTTTTATTATGATGGGTCGCGCTTAAATTTATGCTTTAGCACAAAATTATGGTATATTAACTTGTTTTTTATTTCTGGGAACACAAGACATACGATATGGAAATGTTATCATAATCACCGCATTATCATTTTTTTTTTCTTTTGAGAAGTTATTTAAACCGACAGTTATTTAATTGTATTTTGGCAGCCAAATGCTTAACAGTTACGGAACATGATATATAAACAGTGACAAGTACAATTTAACCACGTAGCAATCCCTAAAAGTCGCAGTGGATCATGGGAAAACGACTGCAGCGCTCTGAGTTTCCTGTGATTGCTTAAATGGCTCATAAGCGTGTGGGTAGAAATGTAGTGTGTTGTTATTGGTAAATAATCATGAGCGGAATTTCAGCATTTTGATTGGGGGGGGGGGGGGGGAAGTCTAATCACTCGCAAACTTTAAAGTATTTTAAATTACCACTGTAGATAATTTAATTCGAGAAATTTGTATTTAAAAGTGAATAATATTAATAAATAAATAAATAATATATATATCGACATATATTTTTTTTCCTCAAAATATTTGGGGGAGCAACTTCCCCCCCCCCCCCCCCCCCCTCCCCCCTATGTAAATAATTAGGAAGTAGCGAGAGACATTGTGGTATCTCAGATCAGTATTCGATATTTATATTCCTCTTGTCTATAGGAGAGGATATTTATAGAGGTATATGGAACGAAAATTAAAAAACAAGTAAGCTCAAGTTTGGTATTTTGTGTTTTTTTTTTAAAAATTTCTGTGATAGAAGAAATTTATGTTTTGACAATTTATGTTTTTGATTTCTTTTTTATTTATTTAAATTGAAATAAAAAGGAAAAGATTATTGAAGTAATAGTGTTGAAATACCATCAAGGTTTGTTTATACAATAATAGCAGGAGGGTTTTATTTGTAATTATTATTTTGAAGACAAGTATGCAAAAGGGTAAGAATTGTAAAGGATTAAAACAGCATCATATCTATTAGTTATGAATTGAATTAATTGATTTCCTCGTAGTTATAGACTATTCGCATTGTAAATACAATTTGCTCCATTCTTGTGCGTGAAATGAATTTTTGGGAAAACAACTTGTGGTTGTAGCAGTCGTTGACTGGTTGATTGCTATGGTTTTTCCTGTGTATAAAAAATAACAAACAAGAACTGTATCTAAGGAAAACAAGCAAATATTTTCCTTTATAATCCTAGCTACGTCAAAATCGAGGATATAGTTAAGGAGGAGTTTAGCTCCTTTTCCTTGTCCAGTGTTCGATTGCCATGGAAGTAAGAGGATGCAGTGATGGTCCCAACGATGTGTAGAAAAGATCGAGCAAATGTTGGATCGCAGATAGAATCACATCTATGTCGGAACTACTTGGAAGTACAGTTAGGATCACGAGGTATTCTACATTCATGAAATTAATCATCAGAGAACGTGAGTATAATTTGGTTAATTTCTTTAAAGATGCCATTTAGGTAAAGCCGTGCGAACACCACGCAACATTCCTGCAACTTAGTTGCGCGATTTTGACGTCACGAGTGATTTTGACGTCACGAGTTGCAATTTCTTTGCAACTTTTGTCATCGGAGTCGAGTTGCATGGACACCTGCAACTCGAAAAATTGCATCGAATTCCCCAATCACAGGGCAGCATTGGAACACGTCAGTTGTGAAACCACGCCCATGAAAAAAATGGCGTCGAAAATTTTATCTGTCGATTCGTTTTGAAGACAGGCTCATACTCAATTAATATCAGAGTATTGCGAGTTTCTTTCACACATAAATAAAGTTTATACTGAAATGCAGTAATTGTATGCGGAAGAATTTATCAGAGAGGTTTCAAAACCTCGATTTTTTTGGATTTTCCACATCGGGTTTGGCAAACGCGAAGGCTGCTGACGCAGAATGCAAAAGTTATGACGTCATTGTTTCCAGGGGAGCATGGTTTCTTATTGGCTGTTGGTCATTCGTTACTTTTCATTCGAAATAACAACATGAAATTAAATTCCATAGCGGCTAATAATTTTAAAAAAATATTTATCATATGTTGCAAATCATTCACTCTTATATTATGTTTGAAACGACATAACCGAATTTTGCTTGACGTCACACGTGACATATTTAAAATCTGCGTTGTCATGGGTCAGTTGCATTTTCGAGTTGCATATCCGAGTTGCAAGTGTTCGCGCTTGACAAAGGTTTATATCAACTCGTGACGTCAAAATCGCGCGACTAAATTGCAGGAATGTTGCGTGGTGTTCGCACGGCTTAAAGAGACTTTTATTCGACGCTTAGAATACAAAGACAACGCATTCAGCAAGTATTGATTGTACTTAAGAAACGTTGGTGATTTTTGTGTAAAGTGCCAAGACTTGTTTGTGATTTTGAAATAATATAAAAGGAAAGAATAGAACGATTGCACAAATGGATAAATACTGTTAACGAACTGTTATTAACAGATGGTGGTTTTTATATTGTGACTTTAATAAGAATACATAGGAACTAATGTGAACCATTCTTTAAGTTAATGTGTGTATTCTAGAGATTTTTCAGTGATTTACGAGATTTATGTCGGAGTGCATTAAACTCCAGTTAACGTTGATGACTGCAGTTTGGACGGAGCTAAAATTAGTGGGGGGTGCTGCTCCAGAAAAATTTTATCCCTTGTTTTAAAATTGTGTGAAAGGAAACAAACATGTATAAAAAGAAAATTTATTTATAAACTTGATAAATTTCTTTTTATACATGTTTGTTTCCTTTCACACAATTTTAAAACAAAGGCTAAAATTTTTCTGGAGCAGCACCCCCCCCCCACTATTTTTAGCTCCGTCCAAACTGCAGTCATCAACGTTAACTGAAGTTTGGTGCACTCCGCCATCAGTCTCCTGTGTAAATAGAATACAAGGATGTCATGTCCGAATATAAACTACTTGAAAAGGAAGTATTGAATGAATATTAAGATTTTACATCCGAGTGTGTTAGGAATCATTTGAATTTCTACAATTTGAATACAATACATAAGTCAAGAAAACAAGGTCGAATCACTATCAACACTTAAATACTCGCTTCTTTATATACATAAATGTTGAATTTCATTCAGTTTTTAATTTTTATAACAGAAGAATAAATAGAGTTAAAATATCAATAAATCAAATTCAGGAATTTTAAATTATTTGATTATCAAAAATTTGTGTTTTAAAGTTTTATGTAATCTTGGTTTCTTGCTGTAATTATTTTTTTTTTTTTTTTTTTTTTTTTTTTTACGAAACTAAGCAACCTGATGTACGAATGAGGAAGAGAAATGTCAAATGTCAAACAGAATACGAATAGAGAGAGTAGTGTAGGTGGAAACGAAGAAGGAAAGGAAAAGGTAAGAACTAAATCATTGAAAAAGTCTGTTATTGACATTTTATTTAAGTAAGGTTTGTTAATTATAAATTTTGTTATTTACAAAGGCAACATGAGACAAGATATAGTTAGTAGACCAACTTTCGAATACCCGCAATTACCTATGATTTTGATTTGGGGGAGGGGGTATGATGGTCGGATCAATTCTACCATTAAACAAAAACACCTATAACCACCCTCGGTACTATGCTAATGAGCAGGTACCAAAATAAACAGCTGTACCAGAGTCAGTTCTTTAAAAATGAAAAGCATTTCTATGAATTTGTTTAATTAATGTCCGGAGACTCTTTTATTGATAGTCTTCAGGGTCTAATATCAATCAAAATTAATAGGGAGATTGAATACCTACCAGGGAAATTTTCAGTTTTCTTAGATAATTAGAATAAAAGCAATTAGAGCTTTTTAATAGCAATGTATTTTGGCATTTTTGTTTTCTTTTTCGAAAAATGTAAAGTTTCCGACTCGAGAAATCTGCTGATATAAGAGTAGTATAAAAATTCAATGTAGATTAATTATCCAAGGGAATTACAGTTGAATTGTGAGGGTGGGAGGGAGATATGGTGATCAGATCCAAAAAATAACGTAAACATATTTTAAATAATTAACTATTTTCATTCCAAATTAAGACCCTGCTCTTTGACCAAAATCAAAATATGAAATGGGATGGTGTTACGCATCATTTGACCAAGCGCCAAAATTCGATTTGGAGATATTCGCAAAAACGTAAAATCTTATGTATTGCTCCAAATTTTTTATGGAATGAAAAGTATTATGCATCAAAATGAAAATACTTTCACAGGACAATTCTGATCATTATCAAAATTAATAATATCCTTCAAAGGTCGTTAGTCACATGATGCAAATCTTATTCGTTACGATTAACCGTTTGGCGTTTATTCAAAATTAATTTTTCATAGAATTAAGTTGAGATAGCAAGCAGGAACAATTTTTAATAAAGAGTTTATACCTTTCGCTAGTAGATGGTATATAATCTCAAAAACACTGTTTTGGCGCTTGGTCAAATAACGCATAACACCCTCCAATTGATTGTAATATACAAGATTCTAAGTAATATTTTATATATATTATGGAATCTTTGGCGACATCTGCTTCTTCGACACAATGTTTTTACAGAATAACAAGTACACAATTTCTTAATCATTTTATTTTTGAGTGAGGATTTCACAAATTACCAAAAAGATTTTATTAGTAAAGGAATTATCTTTGTTAATCAACATTTTAACTAGAAATAGTTTAATTTTTCAAATTCAAATAAAGTTTCCAATTGTCTGCTTCGAAACATAAACTCAACTCTCTATTAAACCTTGAAGCTATTATAACGTAGTTTTATCGAAATCAAGTTTTGTATTTTGCAATGACGAATAAAAAACAGAAGTGGTTTTTTAATCATTAATGATCCATTATTAAAAAAATGGTTTTAGAATGATTGAAGAAATTACGTTCGTTGATGTGTCAAAGTCCTGAATGGATTACCTCGTTGATTTATTAAATCCAATATATTACAAATATATAAACAAAGTGATTAGGAGTGAAATGTAATGTAAATATCAATTAAATAGCATTCGAGAGATCATTAAAAGATAGGAAGACATTTCTCCAATAATTACACAAAGATAATTATCCTAAACAAACAGTATCATAACGGAAGGTGTACGTTATAGTAAATGGCAGGAAGAATTTCATTAATGTGTCATTTGGGAGCTGTGATCATCAAGAAACTATCGCCGGAACTTGTATAAGAAGTGGTGATATCGTCTTTCAACTGTCCAAACCCTGATACGTGTCTTCTACAGTTCAGTTCATTAAAGAAGAGCTTTTGATGATGTAATTTGCTTATGGAATGATGTTTCCAGGACATAACAGCGCCATATATTGCCAGAATTCGTAACTGAATCGTATAAACAGTACGAAAACATTCCGATTTCTGGATTTTCTACAGTTATGAATATATTTTTATCTTATTGTTAGTATTATTTTAATAATTCTAAATTTTTTTAAGATTATTTTATTGAAATTATTTTTATTAATTGTCATTTTTTTATGCGATCACAAAACGACGCCATCTTGGGCTGCCTGCTCGAAGTTCAAGTTGATGACGTCATGACTGGTGACGCTTGTTCCAGACAAAATCGATCGCTACGTAATGACCGTATATGGCAAACCTTTCTTTTTTACAAAAAACTACAGTCTTTCCCTACCGGAGAATCGTTCTTAGATCGTGCTTAATTTTAAGAGCGTGTATTGACGTTTGTTTTGTTTGTTTTTTTAATTCAAAACTTTTCTATAAAAAGAGGAAGTTTTAATTTCAAAATTTAAAATAAAGTGAAATGTTTTTGAAATATTGAAGGATTAAGAGACGATGTAATTTGTATTTATTTCTCAAATCTTTCCCAATTGGGTCCTTATTGAGAAATCAGCGCGAAAATAAGCGAAAAAAATTCCCATAGAAACATAAAAACCTAAACAGGGCGAAAGTTTTTTCGGGATGGGCCAAGTAAGTTTGGGAGACGATCCGCCGACATCCCCACAGAAAGCAAAAAAAAAAGTCGTCTGCAAAAGTAGTGGGGCTGGGGTCTTATTGTCCCTACTTCGTATAGACTCCTATAATTCTAAAAAAATGCATTTCAATTCTGTTACTATAAATATTTCGTTGTCTTAAGCAGGGATATTAAATCATTTAATCCATTAATTTGCGCATGACTTGATTTGATTTGGCGTAAATAAATAACACGGATTTATTCTCCTCCAAATGAGAGTTGGCCGCCATGTTTTTGTGAGATCTGCGCATGTATGATCGATTAGTCTGGTCAGGCACTTCCGTCTGATTTTATGACAGGACGCCGCCATTACGGTAATCGTTTGTTACTTTGCAGAAGAGCATTGTATTTATAAATAATATATATTTATTTATTTATATAAATACTTATTGTTAGCAACTGGTATTGAAATAACGCTAAATAGTCGAGAGAAGTTTTAATTTGGCGTTATCAACATGTCTTTCTCAGTGAAAACAGACGACGTCGTCCATTGTGACAGGAAAACATAATTGATCAGCTACCGGAAGGGCTGCGCAGTTCAAACTTCTGCCGGCCATCTCTCATTTGGAGGACAATAATTGGCTTTTATTTAGGAAACGGAACATTTGTACTGTTTCTATTCAGTAGTTATTTAGAATTGGATTAGAAACGTACGCTTTTCGTTTTTGTCGTTTCCCCGACTTAAAATAGTAATACCACTGTAAGGAAAGTAAGTTTAAAGTTCTTTTGCATTTATTATTTTTAAGATATTCTCAAAAACAAATCTTTGTTAATCCATTAGTAAACATGTTATTCTGATTGCTCTCCTCTGAATTCAGACTCCCAACGGGTGTTAATTTGGCAACGAGTTTCTTGGACGAGCGCCCTTTTATTTGGCTTTTATTTCTTCCTGAGTCCCCCCCCCCCCTTCCTCATCTCTTAAAAGTTTCCTTAATTGACCAACTACTACTGATGCTACAAATACCGAAAGAACGTTGTTACAAAATGTAAGTCTTCTATTTATTGATCGTTGTGGAGATTCGAATCCTTTATTGAAAACTTAGTCAATTAGATTTTGCGCTAATTTTGGTTCCTTGAACTCATTTCATAATTATTCTTTATCTGCAATATTTATGGAAGAATGTTTAAATTAAGTGATTTTTTTTTTTTTTACTGTAATAATTCACGCTTTCGGAAGCCTAAGCCTTTTATGAAGGAAGTGACGTCATTGGAGAAATAAATAATGAGCAATAATTTCTTGCTCATCTAAAATGTTCATTAATTTTGCCACCCACTATTACTCGCTCGTCCTTCAAATTCATGGAGATACACGAATGCGATTAAAGGAAGATAGGCTTACCCAGGATTTGGAATGGGAAGGATTATGATAGTCGTCCAACCAAAAAAAAAAGTGTACTCCGGATAGGGGTTGTATTTCAATTCTAATAGCAACAATACAAATGTTCCATTTCCAGAAATAAAAGCTAATTAAATACGTGTTATCTTTACTGAAATTCAAACCATGCGATGGAACATTCCAGCCAAAAAAAAAAAAGAAAAAAGATCGGTAGTCCTAGCTTTTTTTTTCCATTTTCGGATGGGGCAGTGTGTACTAAATCTCGCTCGGTCCTCCAATGGTCGAGTTAATATTAGATTTGTTGGTAATCGTTTTCAAGCTTCAATGAGGGAAGAGATTGCGATTTCTTATAAAAACTGATCGTATCTTCCAACCAAAAAAAAAAAAATAGCAGACCCGTTCCCTTTGAAGGACCTCGAGGAGCTAGTGTCCTAATTTAGAATGAATAAACTTTATAGGATTTTCTTAATTCGCTATATAGATGCCAGCAGTGGTTCCCAAACTTTTAGATGTTTTTCCCTTTTTAAGTATTGTCTGAATTTCAGGCCGGCTTTAGTCACATTTTTTAAAAAAAATGAACAAATTAAGACCTATGTTTGGAGATGAAGGCTTTACTTCCTAGTAGTTTAATATAAACTCTTAAATATAGAAAAGATAAACCTTATGGGTAAGTACTTCAGCCATGTGTTATAAGGATGCTTGATGTATCACATCAAGTAAATTCTGACAGTGGATCTGTCATTATCAAATGTTGTAATCAAAGCCTGAAATAAAATCTGGACAACCATAAGTTCAAAAGAATAATCTTTTTCATTCTAACAATAAAGATTAATAAAGTATTAATTAACTTCTGAATCATCATTGTTAAATGTTTAAAATAGACTGTTAAATTCCATTTGGAAAGCATAAGATACTCTTCAAAGGAATAAATAAAAATGTTTGGTTTGCCACGGGATTCTGCAAGTATGAAAGTACGGCGTGGAGCTCAAGAAGCACTGGTGTAGCGTTATATTAAATGAACCACTTGAGGATAGGCGGGGCTTCGTAGTTCCAAAATATCACACCAGTCTACTTTTTGGCTTGTGGGATAAACAAAGCCATGTGCTTCGTGTTAACTCTAGTAGATATGGAGGCTGAACTAAAAGATTTGATTTGGATGCAACGATTGTAAGCCTTTCAAAATCTTCAGATTGGATTTAGAGTTGATTATCGCCTATTGAAGAAGGCGACAGCAATATATTTTCAAAGAAGTATAAGTCTATAATTTAATATGTAAGTTGAGGATAGGCGGGGCTTCGTAGTTACAACATATCCCACCAGGCTACTGCTTCGCATGTGGGATAAACAAAGCCATGTGCTTTGTTTTTAACCGGTGTAGATATAGAGAAAATGTTATATTAAAGAAGGATATTCCAAGCGTTTTTACAGAATTATTACAATAAGTATCTGCACAGTACTGAACCACCCTTCTTGAAATATCAAAAATCGACGATTTTTTAAGTAATTAACACGAAGTTATATGTTTGTTTACCTCACAAGCTCTCGCCGCATGTGCTTCCACGTCATATGTGACGTCGATAGGGGCGTGAACCTCAAGTGGTCCATTACAATGCTATTAATTATACAGCTCTGGAATCAGTATTGAATCTCTGTTATTCAGCGGTATATTACAGGTTGATCAAAAACTCATCCTGTAACACAAATGATAAATTGATCCATTTTGATATTAGTTCTACACTAAGTCTTAAGTGATTTTTAATTAATCCTATTCCTCCTATGCGCTTCCCTTTTGTTTCTTTCTGAGAAAGTATTTTAATTATTTCTTTGAATAAAAGAAGGCTAGGAAAACGTTACTGTAAAAATGACTTATAAGGTGAGGTTCGAGTGTTATTTGTCGGAGAAGGCCTTTATCCGGAAGACTGTGCGTAAAAGTGAGAATATACACGGGAGCAGAGTGTCTACAGAACCGGGAAATCAGGGAAAACCTGGAATTGTCAGGGAATTTTGTTTTTCTGGAAAAAATCATGGAATTATCAGGGAATTTTACTTATATTACTTGAAATCAGGGAAATTTATGATCGATATTGGTATATCTGCTCAAAGCAATTTGAAAAAGATGAAAGTGTTCGATTTGCAAATAGTTGAATTTAAAGTTGACTGTAGACGCATATTGATTAAATGTCTACTGAAACTCCCAAAGTAAATCTCCCTTTATTTACAAACTGACTAAAGCAGTGTCCTGTTTTGACCCTAAAATAGCAATAAATGAAAATACATTTTTATATAGATTATAAAGTCTGTGAGTAATTCTTTCTGAAAAAAAAATCGGATATCATGTAGATTTCTCAGTATCCTGCTGTATATTACAATGAATCTCAAATTCAGTTTGAGTTTAATTTTGTGTATATTGTTGCAATAAATCTTTTAAAGGTAAGATATTGTAAACTCATTAATTTATGATTTTTTATTTTTCTCACTTTTTTTTTTTTTTTAAGTATTTCATAAGTACTGTTTTTATAGAATTTTTTGCTTATTCTTTTAGTATACATACAGAAAATAGTAACGATTTACCAAGTAGTTAAAATCATGGAATTTTTCTCTTATGATCAGGGAATTTTAAAAAAAATTGTTCGTGAAATCAGGGAAAAATCAGGGAATTTTTTTATTCAGGTTTTGTAGACACCCTGGGGAGATACAACAGAAGTCCTATGTAAACATCTATAAGCATTCATTCCTACTTAAAGAACGAGACATTGTACGGCAGGTCAGGAACTTTATTCAAACCATTGACGAAGGGATTTTTATACGGTTTCGGGAATAGCCAGTCTCATTTTGTGTCCACGTTTTGTTTCATTTTAAAATGTCCAATAAAGGAACAAACGAGAAAGAGACGAGACAGACGATGTCGCTGACGATCTAGACCAGGGGTCTCCAAACTTTTTGGCTTAAGGGACACGCTGACTTCTCCACTAAGTCCCAAGGGCCAAGACCTAGCTAGCTCATCATAGCAACATACTGTAGTTTTGAATTAAGCGCAAATTTTCGTATTGGGACGGTTAGTGTGACGTATCTATGGCACAGGGCGCGTATTACACTGCAGTATGCTAGTTTAGCTGCGGAAATGTTCTAACGCGATTTTTTGAGCTCCGAGCAATAATCGAAATTTGTTTGAATGAAACGAATCGTCCTCTGGCTGAGTTACAAAACAGTGAGTGGTTATGGAAGTTATCATTTTGTACAGATTTAACTAAACATAAGAATGACCTTAATTTAAGGTGCGTCTCATATTTATAAACACACCATCACAACAGCACTTTTCAAAAAAGTGGTTGTGACTTTTACATTAAAAACAATTTGTAAGCATTTGGAAGTGTATTCAAATTAGTTTCACGATTTGAAACATTTTTATTCAAATGATGTAT
>JAFIDM010004315.1:67936986-67948556 GCA_023159025.1 Thereuonema tuberculata
TAAAAAAAAAAAAAAAAAAAAAAAAAAAAAAATGAGAAAAAACACTAAAATCAGTGTCTCATAATTATAAACACACTGACGTTTAATGTTAAAATTATTAATGAAAATAATGACAAACATTAACACCAGATGGGATAAGACATATTTGCTAATGGCAGCCACCATGAACTGTGTTTGAAATCACACAAATTACAAAAACACAATGCCCAGAGGTATAAGACTGACTGACTATGAAAAAGGGCAAATCACCACAATGACGGCGGCTGGAAGTTCCATAAGAAATATAGCGAAGGCCCTTAACCGTTCTACCAGAGTTGTGATTAATTATCTGACCTTAGGACCAAAGTATGGTACAATAAAACGACCTGGACGACCTGGAAAGCTTACTCCAAGGCAACAACGAGCTGTTATCCAGAGGTTAAAAAAAGAAGGTGCATCACTGCGAACTGTAGCAAGTCAGCCAGACATTGGGGTCTCAAAAGACACCGTTCGTCGTGCTGTGAAAAAATCGAAAACTCTTTTACACAAAAAAAGACGTAAACAACCACCACTTAGAAAGTGCCACCAAGTGAAGCGACTTGAATGGGCTAAATTAAATAACACATGCACTGGAGGCACCAATGGCTGAAGGTGATCTTTAGTGATGAGAAAAAGTTCAATTTGGATGGCCCTGATGGATAGACACACTACTGGCATGACATCAGAGCTGAAGAACAGATCTTTTCTAGTCGACAGCAAGGTGGTGGCTCGTTAATGGTGTGGGGTGCTTTTTCCTTCAGTGGGAAAACAAATTTAGCCTTTCCCAAAGGTAGACTGAATGCCATTGCCTATCAAAATTTGCTTGAAGACACTTTGTTGCCATTTGCAGAGGTAATAGGGGGTCCATTCTTTGAATTTCAACAGGACAATGCACCAATTCATACTGCTAAATCCACGTGGCAGTGGTTTTTGGACAATGGTGTTCAGGTGATGGACTGGCCTGCCCTATCACCTGGTTTGAACCCCATGGAGAATGTCTGGAGTATGTTAGCTCGGTCAGTGTATGCTGGTGGCAAGCAGTACACTTCTACTGCTGAACTGCAAGCTGCAATCATTTCCATTTGGGACAATATCCAGCAAACTCAACTTAAAACATTCATAAACTCATTACCAAATCGTGTGTACAAAGTTATTGTACAACATGGAAAATTTATTGGTTATTAACATTAGTGTGTTTATAATTATGAGACACTGATTTTTGTGTTTTTTCTCATTTTTTTTTTTTTTTTTACGTACATCATTTGAATAAAAATGTTTCAAATCGTCAAACTAATTTGAATACACTTCCAAATGTTTACAAATTGTTTTTAATGTAAAAGTCACAACCACTTTTTTCAAAAGTGCTGTTGTGATGGTGTGTTTATAAATCCTTCTCGTTTACAAGGAGAAAACGAGCTTCTGTCTGATTTATACACTCATATTAAGTCCTTTCGACAAAAAAGTTGTTTTGTTTCAATCTCAATTGAACAAAAAATGTTTCAGGCATTTTAATACATGTCAAACATTCAGTCAGCAAACTGAGGCTCCATTTCCGGTAGATTTCGCAATTGAAACTTTGGGTGATTTAAAAATAAATTTTGAGTCGTTTTTCAGATTTTGATGCCATTGCAAACGATATCAAGATTTTTCAAAATCCTTTTAACGCCGAAACCCTTGCCCCAGAACTTCAAAGGGAAATGATTGATTTGCAGTGTAGCGATATTTTTAAAGAAAAATATTTAAAGTTATTTATTGCAATATCATTGCTATAAGAGTCTTCCACTCATATAGTTTCATCAGTTGCATAAATTTGCTCGTGGCTTGTTTTCCGCTTTCGGCACTACTTATTTGTGTGAAAAAAACATTCTCCAAAATGAAATACACCAAAAATATTTACAGATCCACAACTGCAAACAATTGTCAGTGGAAAGTTACAGCTGCATAAATCTCATTAATCATAATTAAAATGTTTAATTTCATTATGTGAATTACCTATGCATGTCGTAGGTAATTTACCTTTACAATACATAGGTAATATTTATGTATTGTAAGTTTTTAGGATAAATCTCATATTATTAATTTCAGTTAAAATATTCCATTTCATAAATATATTAGTTATTGTTTCTTAATTGGTCGTTAAATAAAAACATTATTATTTTGTATGATTTACTTACATTGTAAATTTTACAATGTAATCCAAATAAACTATGGCGGGCCGGATTGGTGGTGCTCACGGGCCGGTGATGGCCCGCGGGCCGTAGTTTGGAGACCCCTGATCTAGACCAATAACAGAACAATAACATCAAGCTGGACCAATTTTATTTTTTAATGTGAGTTGGACAGTTACTTTTTGATCACTCTGTACAATATAACCGCTACAGAAAGAGTAAAATTTGAAAAGAGATAATTAGTAAAGAAAACACTCGAACTTCAGGTAATGTAATATTTATTTGTTTTTTTTTGGCAATAATTTTCCTTCCGTCCTAGCAATAAGGCATCTCCATCTGTTCATCCCAAGAGCTTCCGTCTAACAATTTGGGTCTAACGCTAAAGAATGTTAAAATTGTTTTTCATTTTGGCTTTGATAGAATCTGGGATTTAAAAAATTTATGAAAAGAATAAGAAATGTGCTATTTATGTCAAGTTGTGTATCAGAGTGTCAGCAGAAGAGAAATAGGATTTGGCTTCCATCGAAATTCTAACTATTCAGGATCAAAGTCCAACTTTTCCAATGTTTTTGAGAATATCCAAATGAAAAAAAAAAGAAAAAAAAAAGCTACAATCTATTCGTGCATTCAACACTTAATTTCTTTTTTCTTTTTTTAACTTATTTTTTGTAATTCGAATGTTTCGATAATTTTTTTTTTGAATATCAATATGGAAAAAAAATTAAGAATTAAGTTATTTTTTAAGAAAGGCTCTAAAAAATAAAGATGGGAGGAGGTCTTAATTTTAACCTTATTCCCAAGGTAATTTGGGTTTGTTTAATGTTTTTCCTGACCTTATTATTAAGTTTATGGAAATAGATTTAGCGGAGATTGAGTTATCGAAGAGACAGGCAAAACAAAATTAATAAGAGCTTTACGATTAGACTAAAGCTTCTAAAACCATCAAAAATCATTATTTTAGCCTTTGGCAACGTCATAACATTTTTAAGAATAATTTTTAAGAATAACATTTTTAAAATAATAAATATTTACACTCTTTTCAGTTGAAAATCTCCAACAAATGTCGTAGCGTTCAATCTCGCTCTGCCTGTGATCATTGTTGTGTTTTCATTGTCGAGGCTTCGCTGCGTGGCCGAGTGGCGTCGCTGTGTGACGATGATGGCGGACACAGCTGAGGAAGGCAAAGAGGATGACAGATTGGATTGCTGTGGAGATTCGCTCAGCAGTGAAGACATAGGTAAGATTGCTCTCTGCTTTCTTTCTTCCGATATCTTAGATATATGGTGACTGTCGAACTGCATTGTAAAACAGTGATTGACGATATTTATTTCACACCGACGTATATAAACGAGGGGATGCTTTCATCCCCCGCTTAAATCGAATTGACGAATCCCCGGAGATTAGTTCTCATGGCAACGCATATTCTGCGCATGTGCTAATTTAACAATGCTATTTTTTTTTTTTTTTCAATCATCATTAAGTTTCATCCATTTTTGTTAAACATCTATTAGCTAGTAACATTTTTTTATTAGTAAAAATTCATTTTAAAATTTATGAAGATTTTTTTTATTATTAATCAATGTAAATAAAACACACAAAAAAACTATGTAATCTAATATACACGTAATTAATTTATTTTTGAAGAAATATTCATTTTACATCTTTAAGAATACGTTATTTAGGTCATTAATTGTTATAAAGTTCAAGTATCTCCATTACGATTTATTTTCATGTAAATGTAACTGTTTATTTCTTGTGACTGTAACAGATGTTTTCTGGAAGAAAAAGTGGTTGTGATATATATATATATATATATATATATATATATTTGTATCCTCTAAAACAAAAATCAGTGACGTGGGTTTGGGTTTGAGAAAAACAAATTTCAACATATTTACTTTAAATATTATGATATTAACCAAATCATTAAAACAAAAATGTAAAGTTGTTAAAAAATCGTATTCTATAATTTAAAAAAAAATCCTCTTTGAAAATAAGAAAACAAACTTGATAATGACTTTTGTATCAGTGTTATTGAGTCTGCTTTCTTGGTGATTTTTTTTTTATTTTTACGTTTTTTTGTTGTTGTTTCCTCGTTGTCTTTTTTAGTTTCCAAATTAATCGGAAAAGATAGGATAGCCTTTCACAAAACAATCCCGGATGTCAATATTATGATTTAATTTGACAAAAAATAAGTACTTAGCCTTTACAAATATTTTGCTGTCATTCATTTATTTATTTTATTTCTAAATTTAAAATTACAGTCCAGCTAGGTTTTCAAAATGAAATCCTGTGATGCAGGTGCTGAAAATATAAATAATTTATTTTTGTAATTTAAAAAGTATTAATCATATAAAATATTAATTAAAAAGTTATTCAGTTCAGTATTTACTTTTATGATTATTATTTTATACTAGAAGCTTTTTTTCATCATGGTAGTAATAAAATTTAGATAAGTCTTTATAATAACAGCGCGTTGTTTTTAATTCGTTTGTTTTATTTTCCTCCCCTGTGTCATAATGCTTCTCTAATCCACGTATTTGTAGATCTAAAATATTGTAATGGTGTTTGTGGGAGAGGCTTTGGGATCTAAAGACAACGAGTCAAGTTCTGGAACTGAACTGAATTGATTTATTACATGAGAAACATGGGTTTTTATAGATTTTACATGGAAGAATTTGATTGGAAGATTAATTAAAAATATACAGAATGATTGGACAAGAACGTAACGAATTTAAATTAACTGATTTAACAGAAAAGAATTTTAAAATAAACAGAACAGCAATAATTAGGAAATCCAAAAAGGAATAAATAACGGTTAACGATAAAATAGAGATAAACAATTTCTATAGACAAATAAATGATTTCTAAGAAATATTACACATAAACTGTTTTAATATGAAATTTTGAAAAAGTCGTTTTTGAACATTTTATATATTGCCCAAAAAAAATGTAAATTATATATAAATGGCGGGAACAAACGCTTCCACAAATTCCCGAACAGAGCTCTGTTATAGGGCTTGTTCTTATATCGTCGTGGGAGGAGAAAAGAGAGTAACTTACGATTATTTAATTATGATCCAATAACTCATAGAAGCAATATTCTCTCGTTTCTTTTTAAAGGTTCTCAAGTTATCAAAAAGCTGATATGATACATTTAAAAAAAATAATAATCTTGTTTACCTCAAAGAACTATTTCTCAAAGTTCTTAAAATTAAAAGAATATTCGGGAATATATAGGATGTTATCGTAAAGAAGTGTTTGATTCTTATTCTTCTGGTGTTAGTCTGTCATTGGATGGCATCCAAAACGAATTCTCTACATTTGTGTCGGACTGTCCAATAAGTCTTTATCATGAGATGTAATCGAAAACTTATTGGTAAGGAAACTTAAATGGCAGAGTTAGAGCCGTCGAATGAAGAATTATTAGCAAAATAATTTAAAACGATTTTTTTTTTTTAAATCTAATGTCTTTTTTTGCTTACATCTTCAATCCAAGTTGTAGTAAGTGTAGACGATGTAGCAAGGCATTGAAGACATTTACATTCAAGAAAGAAAGGGAAACACCCTAAACAGAACTGAAAATCAAATGCATATCCAACCCCCGTCCAGTCGAAATCCCTCGGCGTCGTCATTCACCAATTAAGGTAATTGGTAATTGTTAAGGTCTATTGATAATTTATTTTTCTTTAACGTGGAAAGAACAATTATTAACTTCCGTGCCATTAACTCTTTAATGATGTCTCCGTACTTTTTCCCAGAACGACAGAATTTGCAATAATAATAATAATTTCCAGTATTTAAAAAAAAAAAAAAAGAAATCTGGTTCTCAACAAATTCGTCATAAAATTCGTTTTGGAGAACATTCAATGGATTGCTAATATTTTCTTTTCGTTTGAAATGAATTCGCGAGCAACAAAAAATAATATTCACTGCTTATGAAATCTTTTCACTTTTAGTTTTAGTGTCACTGGGTTTGAAAAGTTACTTTTCCCTCTACTATTTACGTACTAGTTTTTGTTATTGTGCAATAATTACGTTTTTTTTCATTCACTTAGATGTTTTAATTTCTTTGAGAGATTAATTGGATGGTAAAAAGACCTAAAAATTAAAACTTTTTTTTTTTTTTGTTTCTTCTGTAGCGATAAGATGTATACGTAAGGAAAGATCTCCATCAATAGAACATTTTTTATTATTAGCCTTGTCTCAGTTATTAGTCTGTTCGGAGTTATATAAGTCTAGATGACGTTTGAGTGATTGATTGTGGTGAATGTGCTTGGCTTCCCTGCCACCCTCATTCACCACAATCAATCAATCACACTGTTAATAACTATTATACGTAATTAATAATTATCATTTATTTCAAGTAAATAGTAATTATTTACCTGTAATAAATGAAAATAATATTTACTGTTACTGAAAATAATTATTAAATGATAATTAATTAATACATCCAGGAAGTAAGATGTCAACGAGATAAGTCACATCTAGACGTATATAACTCCGAACGGACTAATAATTGAGACGAGTCATAATAATAAAATACGTTCTAAGTAAGGAGATCTTTCTATAGGTATATATCTTATCACTATACAGGGCGGGTAATTTCCCATACAGTTTGCCCATTCTTCTTTGTATGTAACTTATATATGCATGTATGGATTCACCTAAAATTGCCATGAAGATGTTAAAAAGTTTCCCACATAAACAATTGGAACAAAACAATGGATTTAAACAATATCTATTAATCCCTTTCATTTAATCCGTCACGAAGACTGTGATCAAAGTTAATTGAGATGAAAATTAACCAAACGCTTGTAGATACTGTTTGTTTTCAGTAGATTTTAATAACTTACAAAAACACGGCATTTGAATTGAGTTCCTTCAGGAATTTCTGGTTCTTTATTATGTTACTGTTGATTCCAAGCTAATTTCTAGTTAAATTATAATTACATTATCTTTAGGCCTCGTCAACAATGACGGGAGAACAACATGTGGTGGCTTTTAGTTCAGATAAATTATTTTAAGTAGAAGTTTTTTTTTCTCTGTTTAAATATTATTTTTAATTTCTTCATTCATATGGAGAAATGTGTCTAACGACTCTTCAGTTCATCGCTGAGGCTAAAAAAAATGAACATTGAAATTTAAATTTTAATCTAGTAGGCTAAAATTAATGAGGTTTTTTTTTTCTCTGGCTCTTCTCTCATTACATCTCTCACACACACACACACACAGAGGGAGTGATATGATTTATTTAACAACAATAATTTGAATGTAGTGCCCGTGGACTAATTGATAAGACGTCTGACTTCGGATCAGAAGGTTGCAGGTTCTATTCCTGTCGCGGATGTTTCATTGTAAAAATTATTTCTATTTGACAGGAAATTAGAATTTTCCAAACACAGTTAAGTGAATTAGACACATAGATCTGGAAAATTACATAACATAATACACGGTATAAACAAAGGATTCGCAATTTTTTTGCTATGAATTTTTTTTTTTATCTATAAAAAAATCGATGAAATCCAATGGACTCCAAAAGTCGAGACCCCCCACCTCCACCATACACCCACACACCCCATTAGCCTCCTCAACAAAAAGAGCCTTTCCTAGACGAGTGGATGTACCTCCATTTCTCAAAGCATCCCGAGTTGCAAATAAATTCCTATGTAGGGAATTTCACCTTTCTTATTTTTTTAAAACAAATTTAGCTGAAGGTAGTTTTGAAAATCTCTGAAACCGAGTTTACAAAAATTAAATAAAAAAATCACAAAACACTGAATTAGACGAAATAACTTTTTACGGAAAATCAGCTGATTTAAGATCAGAAACTACTGAAATGGAATTTTGTCTTCGAATATTTCAGTGTGTGAATATTTCGAATATTTACAATGCATTTGAATAAAATTACTAAATGACAAAGTAGATGAGAATTTTTTTTTTCTTCAGCAACCCGAATTATTTCCTAATAATTAATTATTATTAAATTAATAGAAAAGTCTTTAAAACTAAATTTGATGTCGATTTTATTATGTTTAATTGGAAAAACTATTTGAGAAAAATTATACATTGGCGGTATATTGCTCTTTTTATTTTAGTTCAAAATTTCATTTTTTGTGTAATACGGAATTTGCAACAAAAATATAGATACGGACTAAGTTAGTAAATACAATTTAATAAATCACCGTTTAAAAAATAAAATCACCTTCTGATTTAGTCACGTTGATTTGTTTCTTCCCGTAGATTTTACTTAATTAGCGGACTTTTATCGCGAGCCATAATAACATTTTCCCTATGGAGAAGTTGTTAGCTACTATCTAGGGCAGTTCACGGAACAGCATTTCTCGTTAGACGAGGGAAAAGCATTTTTTTTTTTGTCCCTTCAAAGAACATCCGAACGTCACTCGCGTCTCAACCGAATTTGAAACAAGATCGCATCTCTCAGAGTTTTGACATAAATGGCGGACAAGGAACAGACGAACTAGACATAAATTATAAAACAGATTTTGAAGTTTGGCAACCTGATAATAAAACTACATTATCTCTTAATAAAGCTCGTAGATAAAAAAAAAAAAAATCAGAAATTATTATTGAATGAGTCAAATGAAAAGTTGGACAATAAAAATGAAGAAATGTGAAGCCGAAAGAAAAAAGCTAATTCATTTTTAAAACCTTCTGCAGTAAATTAAAAAAAAAATAATTAAACTAAGCTATTTATTAAGTACCTTAGTGTGCTAAAAATATTCGCTCCTCAAATAAATATCGACAAACAATAAATAGAGTAGCTAATTAAGACACCTGTTTATTATGAAGTGAGTTTTGTCTATAACCCCCTGACATTAAACAGAAATAAATACAGACTAATGTTGACTTTAGCTTAACTCTAAACAAACAGGAAGTAACACAGGAAACAGACACAGGAGCTGAGACGATGTAAAGGCCTCTTAAGGCTAATGCTATTTTCCAGTACAAGCTGGGTTGGGTTTGAATTAACATGAAGCTAATTTCTATTTATCAGTTACAGCAACGTTAATAATGCAAACACTGGATAGAACTTTGTACATTTTTAAGCGAATATTAATGTGTAAAAAAAAATGGAACATCATATTAGTTACTCCAAAAAAACAAATTTGCTATACTTTTCTTTTTTAAATATATTTTTATTTTGGATAAAAGTTAAAAAAAATCTATTCATAATAGATTTTATTGCCGAGATAATAGAAATATTTCATTTATATTTTTTAAGTAAGAAAAAGGAGAACTAAAAGTAAGTATTAGGTGAAAATATATATGGATGGATTTAGAATATATTACATTACTAAAAATGACCCTAGGGATTTAAAAATTATTAAATAATCTCTAGGGATTATTTTTTTTTCTGTTTATCGAGATAAAAATTAATCTGGAAGTTTTTAATTTTATACGTTTCTTCATTAAAGATAGGACTACAAGTTTTCCTCTTCCCAATTATTGATTTTAAAGTTAAATTTCTTTAATACATCCTGTTCTTCTGTTTCAAAATGAAATGAGATTCATGTCTTTATTCTTTTTATCTCAACTCCATTGTAATTCTTGCTTATTTGCTATTTTCTGGGTTCTTATGTTAAAAAAAGAGAAATCCAGTTCTCACGTGATGATGAAGTGCGGAGGTTTCATAGAAATATCTTCTCGTTCACGAAATCTTTTGTCTCTGCTGTCCAAAGAAAGGAAGGCTTATCATATCAGTCAGTCTGTTTGTGTTTAAACACCTAACGACTTTTGAACCTCTGTATGGATCTTCTTGTATCTTTGATGAATATTTTAGGACTTAGGAGATTTTTTTTTATGTTTGATTTTTTTTTCCTTCCGTGAAATTAGCGAAAACGATGTCTTGAACAGTGGGATATTAATCCTTTTAAGAATCCATTGGTTTCCGCGTGCTTTGATTTGGTAAAAATTAATCCGATTTCAGTAATTTAATTCGGATTTAATTGCATTCTTTCAGATAATGGAAAAATCCATGTCGTTACATTTGGGAGATGATATAATTTAAAAATAAACAGTGTTTTCAGTTTGTGTCGTCAAGGAAATAAGTTTAGAGGAACATTTTTAGGAAAGTAACATAAGCTCATTGAGGGACTTGTTGTTCTGAAACCCTAATTGCAATGATTTGTGTTCATAAAACTTTATAAATACAAATTAGCCATTACATCCATTGTTTTGTATATGTTGACGATATTGTCAACTTTTCTTTCTTGATTTAAGTCTAATATCGTTCTGTCTATCGGTCTACGTTGTCTATTCATTTTATTTTATTTTATTTTAGGCATTAGTCTACTTAAATATTGTAAACTGTTTTTCCTATCTAAAAATAGAAATTAAATGATTTTATAAAATCTTTTTATGGAACTAATGGTCAATGAATTCAAAAATCACACAAAAATGTTATCCTGAATCGTGTAATACAATGTTGATCCTCATGTTTCAGTTAAGTTCTCACAAGTCAGTGAAAAGTTACGATCGTTACCGATCCGATAGTCCAGTGGTTTAGGCGCTGCCAAATGGGTACCGGGTTTCTTTATCGAGAGCTAAAGGCGGGCGAGCATCGGACTGACCATCTGATCTCCTTGTTCGAGAATCACTGGGAACCTAAGCCTCCCGTGAACCCAACGTCTGTAGACGTACAGAGCAACAAGAGTTACTGTTTCTACTTTTATTCTTTATTTTTTGTCCTTTTTTCTTATTAATTCTATTTCAGTTATTAATTCTTGGGAAGGATTTCAATATTTAGTGTTCAAAAATGAAGCCTACGCACCTGTCTAAATGCAGGCTTCATTTTTGAACACTAAATTCATTTCAGCGCACGTAAAATGATCTTGAATTTGATTTCAATATTTTATTGAACAATTTTCTTTCAATTAAATAATTCTTTCTAAATTCATTGATTGTAAGATGTAATCCTAATGGTTATTCTTTAAATTGTATCAATCTATTCCCTTTGTTGTATGTTTATAATGAAGAAACCTATTCTTTTATCTTTCTTAATTGTTTGGTTATTTGCTCAGTCTTGAGAAAATGTTTTTGTGTGGGTGTATAATTGATAGCCTCATTTTCTTCTGCCTTTCCCTCATTTACTAGATCTTTTGGCATCTTTCCAGTTTCTTTGACCGTATTTTTTTTTACTTATTTCTAAACTATTTTCACTTAATTGATTTCTAAGGTTTTCATTATTTATTTTTTCTTTCACTTTCTGTGAGTCTTGAGTTATAATGTTATCAGACTTCGCATTTCCCTATTCTTTTTTCTTTTCTTTCTTCCTCGAAATTCTCTAATTATTTGTTTCTTTTACTGATTCCATCTAAGAAATGTTTACCAAATAACGCCATTGTTCAAATAAGACAGATC
>JAFIDM010004315.1:67953556-67975315 GCA_023159025.1 Thereuonema tuberculata
TAAGCAAGTAGCCCTTATTACGGGTTGCTACTGTAAAAACTTTTAATGTAGCGCGTCTCTTTTTTTTTTTCTTTTTTTCAGTACAAAGCTAAAAGTATGATTTTTTTTTTGTTTTGTTCACAGCTTAAATATAATATTTGTCGGTGAATGGGAAGGTAAAGACTTCCTACTGCAACCGAAAAAGAAGAAATCAGCATCTTGGTATTTTTTTTTTTTTTGGTTGTAGAGCCATCGTTTTATTTGCAACCCTCCTAATCCGGGAAAAGGAATCCTTTTATTTTTTTTGAAAGGCTAGAGACCACCATAATACCCCCCCCCCCCGTCCAAATTTCTGGATACACCTGTACTTTTAGAGGTGTGATCCATTCTGTTGAAGAGTTCCCCCTTATCACGTGGGCCAGCTGTCGTGTTCACCCCTATTTCTACTCAACTCTCCTGACACGTATCATTTGAATGGAGCGTCCCTTATTGGCCATTTAAGTCTTATTGACGACAGGAAACTAATCTTGCTGAGCAGGTGTCCACATGATAAAGCAGTGATTCCCAAGCTTATTTTTTTCTCGAGTCCCATTTTCCGAATGAAATTTGCTCGCGCCACACTGAATTGTATTGCTTAAAAAAAATCATTATCTTAAAAAAAAAAAATCAACCCCTTACACTTTTCACACTACATTAATTACAATAAAACTTACTGAAAGTCAGTAAGGTATATGTAAATTTAATATATTCATGAAATACGTAGAGTTGTTTAAAAATGTGTCGAAAATCCTTGATTTCTATGAATCTTCCAGTCATATCTGTCATCCTCCCACTCCCCACTGTTGGGAACAACTGTTTAAAAAAAAAATACTTACAAAAAACATTAACTTCCGTAAAAGAAACTCAATTTGAAATAATACTTTATTTCAGATTTAAAAAAAAACAAAACAGTGTTTCGTACTTTTAATTATAATGATGCTTTTTTAAAATAGCCTTTGAACCTTGTTGAGATCCTGGACAGCTGTTTTGAGATTAATAGTCTTTCATCAGCTAGGGCTACTCGGCGTGCAAAGACACTAAGTATAAGAAGGGAGATGCAATGCAACTTTAAGAATATTATGTTTCATTTAACCTGTTAAAGGTGAAAAATACCTTTGTTTTATTTTATATATACTGTATATACATATATAATATACACAAGTAGTGGATTCCGGTTATTTGGGCCATTGGTTAGTCTTGGCAGCCGTTTACTTAGGATAAAAACAAAAAAGAACAGAACCTGATCGAAAAAATAGCCCTAGTTTTCTTCGTTTATTTGGGACAGGTGACTAGATAGCGTCAGTTGTGTGCACGTGAATTATCGTTCAAAATGAGCCAATGTTGAAATATAGAGTATTGTGCTTTATGACAGTGTTGTGAGTTTTGAAAATTGTTTATCTTTCTATTTTTTTCAAATTTTGGAGCCTCAACAAAGTACCACGTAAACACCTGTCAGTACCGTAAAAATTTTCGTATTGGACAAAACAAAAGACCATCGCCCCGTATATAATGAGAAATACCCATCGTCATTTGTAGGAGATAACTGGAGTGCGAATTGCACGTCTGATAAACCAATAGGATAAACTACGAGAAGAATGGACATGCCCTGGAAAACAGGGATCATCACAAAAACGTCAAGTAAAATAGGGATTTCAACTTCCTCTCATTGCTTCATGCGAAGAGTTTCCCATAATGCATCACTTACCAATTCCAATGGTTTATTGTTTGCGCGGGATCAATAATATATATTATTCTATTATTTCATTACAGTGATACAGTCAGAGGTTGGTTACGTCACAGTCTTCCAAAACAGAACCATAATTGTATTTGTAATATTTTTTATAAATACACAAATAACCATTAATGGTATTTTTTTTTTGCCATCGATACATGAGACAACCATTTGGTTTTTATTCTTTACTATTGTAAAAGCTTGGCAGAAAATTCACAAGGCAGAGATGAAATAACACGATTTAATTCACTACATTTTATTGGGTGAGTGCGGAAGTTCTACCCGTTTTTGGATATGAAAATTTGCAATGGAATTGCCCTCACACATGACATTGTAATGACGCAGATCGTCTGCCAATCAAACGTGTGGATGCCTCACATAAATGCATCGTGTCTCACAAAGTTAATCATCTCAAAAAAAAATATCAGAGGGTGTAACATGGAACGCGAGGAGCATATAAGACCTTGTTTGTTGTACGAGTTCGATAAAAAGAGTACGGCAGCCGCAGCGTGTCGAAATGTTTGTCAAGTTTATGGGAGGATGCAATAGACGAAAGCACATGTCGTCAATGGTTTCTTGTATTTAGGGAAGGAGACAGAAGCTGCCAAGATCAGGCTAGGAGTGATCGGCCATCACACGTTGCAGAGGACGATAAGGAACAGCCCGAACCCAACCGTGCAAGAATTAGTGGAGACCTTCAACGTACACCGGACAACGGTCGAGAGATGACTGGGTAAGTTGCGTTTTTCGAGAAAGTTGGATCGTTGGGTTCCACACAACCTGACGGCTAAGCAACGGGATGACCGAATCGCCACTTGTGTTTCCTTGCTTTCCCGGTACAAAAATGACCCATTCATGACACGAATTGTGGCAGGAGATGAGAAGTGGGTTATGTACCGTAACGTAAAGCGTCGTAGGATTGTGTGTCGTCCTTCTGATCCGCCTGCATCGACTTCGAAAGCTGAACTTCATCCCAAGAAGGTGTTATTGAGTGTGTGGTGGGATGTGCAGGGAATAATTCACTGGGAGGTCCTGCCACTCAACCAAACCATCAATGCTGTCTTCTACTGTCTACAGTTAGATAGGCTGCATTCAAATTTGGTAGCAAGCGGCCAGGTCTCATCAATCGTCGCGGTGTTATCCTTCATCACGATAACGCCAGGCCACAAGCTGCTGTCATCACTCGCCAAAAGTTACTCCCAAAAGTTGGGAGGTTTTACCCCACCCTCCCTATTCTCCTGACTTTGCACCAACTGACTATCACTTATTTCGTGCGTTGAACAATTCCTTCAGTCAGAAAATCTTTGATGATCTTCATGCTATGAAAACTGCCGTCCAAGACTTTTTTGACTCGAAACCGCCGGAATTTTATCGCCTTCGGATTCATTTCCTACCAGAAAGATGGCAAGAGGTCCTAGGTAGCAATGGGGATTACGTAGAATAATAGATACTGTTCATTTTGCGTTTATTTGCTCTTCTTTATAGGTAATAAAAGGCAATCTCTTCTTTTCTTTTTTTTTTTCTCTTATTCAGATGCGGATTTTCTTTTACTTTGTTACTTATTTCGCCGCACGTTAAGCTTTGTTTTCATCTTCTATTTTATTTTGAATCTTCTATTCTTTTATTAAATCCTTTTTGTCTAAACAGTTCGTAGGAAAAGGTGTTGTTGGCATCGGATGATGCAGCAATTTTATTTCTTGTTTTTTATTGTTGGTGGAACCACTGCCAGGTTGACAGTGGTTTTCACCAAGAAGATCTTGCCTTTCTGCTTTTGGTTAGGGTGAGGCTGGGTTGGGCTGATGAGTCCGTTGAAGGACGAAACGGCTGTTCCCAACTCCTCCCCATAATCTAAAATCAGAAAGCCAATCTCTTCTTTTTTCTCTTATTCAGGTGCTGCTTTTCTTTTACTTTATTTACTTTTTTGTTCTATATATTTTGTATTTCTTTTTTTCTTCTCTCAATTTTCATCTTTCTTTCTTTTTGTTAATTTGCTTTTTTATTCCGTTTCCTCTTCATATTATTTATTTTCTTTCTTTTCGTATGCTATCCAATACCTTTAGTACGAACCATCCTTTTCCTCGATGCTTAATGACGTCATTTAATATCTGCCCTCTTTTTGGAGTTCCTCCACTGTCTTTTATCAATAGTTCCAGATTCTTCTCCCAACGAATTACTTAATAGCTCGCTTTGAAGGGAGTGATTCTCCTCTTCAGATTATCCTTTTTTTTTATATCCTGTGGGTTATTATTTAATTCCTATTTAATTGTAGAGGAATTACTAGGGAACCACAGACTTCACCCCTACAATGAAATAAATGAGAACGACCATGAACCTAATAACACTATTATGTGGGTGAACTATTACGAATTGCACAGATCGTCTGAAGCTAGACCACGTTACTTGTACAGGAAGAGTAACTCGGTAAAATTGAAAAAAAGCTGACATATGTACTGAAGATAAGAAAAAATGGAAGTCAAGTGAAGAGAAATAATCTTGAAAGAAGCATCGGTTATCAATAAAAGGATTGAAATAAAAATATGCAAATATTGAACATGAAAAGGATAATAAGATGTTCGTGATAAAACTAAAAAGATAACTAGAAATAATCAAGAAAATTTCTTAAATAAGACAGACGGATAGTTTGAATGAGAGAAAACTTAAAAGAAAATAATTAAGCTAACAATTAAAAAAAAACAATAAAATAGGATTTAGAATAATAATGAAATAACTTTATAATGAAACTCTATAATAACTTTATAATAAAATAAAGTAAATATAAAAAGAAAAAGAATAAAATGGTTTCTTTTTCTAAGAAATCACGATTAAAAAAATGATGATAAAAAGAAAAGATCTACATATGTAAAAGAAAAGTTGATTTTTATCTGTCTCTATCTCCTCCGAAACGATAAGACACAGAAATACAAATAAGGTGTCAAATGTTAGGTATAATAGTCAGAATTTCATTTTTCATTGACATGCGTCAATCGGACGTCCCAAGACATCCCGGGTCTCCGAAATGCTTCCATTTTCATTATCTACTTGGGTCACGTGACTTACGATCAAACGTGAGGTCTCCGAGACACGCTCGCGGGTTGTGAAAAATATATATTACAAAAAAAAAAGCTGTTTTGCTAATAAAAAATGAATAAGAAAAGGAAAGAAGTATAAAATAGGAGAGTTCGAGATATCTATGAATAGAAAATGGGATTGGGCAATAATTAAGGGACAATCAAAGTATATTTATACAAACATTTAAAACAACTAATATTCGGATGGAAGAGGGATATTGAAATGCAAAGAAACGTTATTTTTCACATTAAATGTGCAAAGTAGATTAACAAGTTAGAAAGTAGAAAACAACACAATTCTGTTGGTTAGTAGAGAAAAGGGAGAAATGTTGTATGATGACGTTAATGCTTCAACTTGGTTGGTTTTAGACCACTTTGGAAAACATCTGATCCTTGCAGAGTGAAATATTGCAGGAATAACAGACACATTCTTATGGACAGTTTTTGAAATATGCGTGAATTTCTGGCCCTCACGTTCACCCGATTGAATGTACTTCAACAATATTTTCCTTGATACTACGAGATCTCGTCTATCCATTGAACCCCCAAAAATAGCGGAACTAAACTGGAATACAACGAAACTGTTATGAATAATTTCTTGATAAAAGTAATATTTAATGAAGCCGCCAATGCTGGACATTTAATTTAAGAGTTTCGTCACAATTATAGGTACAACAAACATCAGGTATTGAATTATCATAATTTTTTTTTACTTTATCGATTTGTGTGGAATTGTTAAACAATTTTTAATAAAATGATCCGTCAATTTTGGGCCATCCAGTATAAGTAATATCTGCTCCGTTAATTATTTAGATTCACCTTTAGTTTTTAGTTTTGTTTAAACAAAATTTTGTTTTAAAGTTTGTTACTTCTCTTTATATTTAAATTTCTTATCTATGTATTTTTGCAACATCTGATTTTATCTTTTTTTTTTTATTTCAATAATTTGTTTAACTATCTTATCAATGTAAATAATCGCGCTTGCGCAGACAACTAAGAACAACCAAGATTAAAAAAAATGCATTTTTAAAGTGCTGATGGCTTTTGCATTGTAAAAAAAAAAAAATCATTCTAAAAACAAAGGTTTTCAAGAATTTTTCCGTTAAGGTAAGTGCGCTTTTAAATTTTCCAATTTCAGTCAAATAGAAAAATGAATGAATATAGTACCTATTCAGTCCGATAGTTTTTTGTAATATTAATTGCTTATTTCTTAAACGTTGATATGTAAATATTTATTTATTTATTTGCTTCAGTATAACACTGAACAGAGCCAAAGTTTGACAGTGGCCAGAACTGCGTTTAAAATGCGGATGTAGTAAAACATGGACCTGCTTAGTACGTACCTCTTGACATTAATTTTCCAATTGAATTTGAGAGTAGGAAATGTACTTCTAATGTGCGTAATTGTAAAATGCTTTCGGCATTGCTATAAGGGAATAAAATAACCATTAGGTATCTTGCTTAATAAAACAAATAAAGAATAAAAACAAGAGAAAGGAGGATCTCCAGTGATTAAACTGAGCTAGGAAAAACCAAGAGTAATTGTTATCACGATTAATAATTGACGCTGCTTTCGATTCGAGGATGAAAGTAGCCATAGAGTGTATCACAAAAAAAAAAATCACTCTAATTAGGCCTAATTAAAGTAAATAATCTTCATTTTTTAAACTCTCCTAACTGTGAAGTTCATGTCAGAGGTTGTTTTTTTTTTCCTTTTCAAAATTTAACAAATATTGCTTTTCAGTTAAAAAAAAATACTTCCCTCCTAAAAGGCATTACTATAAGCTACATGTACAAGTGTATATTTTCAGTTAAAAAAAAAGAAAACTTCATTTATGAAAAAACTCAACAGTTTATTCAGAACATGATCCCTGGCCGTTTCGCGGCCCAACCCCTTGTTACGCAAATCATTAATTGCTCGATTCTGTTATTGATTTTTTTTAATGTTATTTTGAGAAGCTTAACAGGTTTAGGAGATAAATTAGAATATTTCAAATATTTTTTTTTGTCAATGGTAGATATAGTATTTTTATATTTTTTATGCTATTTTCTTATATTTTTTTAAAAATGAAATAATATTTTCTTGTTCGACGGTAATCATATTTAAAATCTTATTAGAATTCAATCATCTGAACATGCAAACTTTACTGTTGGAATTTAAAAAAAGAAAAAAAAAAATTTTTTTTTTTAAATTCCAACATTGAAAGTTTGCAAGAGGAAACTGCAACCGTGGGTCATTTTTATTTTTTGTAATAAATATAATTTAAGTAATGTTTTTACTGTTTTTAAAATGGAGAAGTAAAAAATCGTAACCGAAAATAAAAGATAAGAAAAATTTCTATTTTCAATTCTATGAAAATTCGTGGTCAAAACAAATTTGGAACCTGTGCTATTTCACGTCATCCCCATTTGAAGAATGTGTCATTTGCGATGTTATCATCTATTGTATCAGAATCCCACATTATTTTCGTGTTGTCAGTGTCGTGAAATCTTTCAACCCATCCAATCATCATCATCTCCCTTCATTTCCTTTCTCTTCTACGAAACAGACTGCAACCATTCACCGTGGTTGGCTATTCCACTTAACTGCCACGTCAGCCATTTTGTCACCTAACCGGTAATATCTAACAAGTAAGATACAATTCTGCCTAACATTTAACATTTATTTTATTTTGAATGAAATATCTCCAGCGTTGTCTGTTTCAATCATTAAATGTTTCAACTATTTATTTCCAATGGAGATTTCGAAACAGGAGATCCTTCAAAAGGGCTTCGAAAAAACATAACAGAAAGAATGTTTTTCAAAAATGATCTTAGATAACCGAGCTGTACTTATTAAACATTCATCAAAGTAGGATTTGGAGGAAAAGAAATCAAAGAACTTCCTTAAAATTGTGGGGCTTATCCAAATAGGAAAAAGGCGCCCCCTCCCCCTATTGAACCTGTGAATGGATCTTCTTGAAACATTGTATGCATATTGAAAGACTAGGGACTGTGTAATTTAAATATTTCCCAAGTGGATCGTTGTCGAGAAATAAGCTCGAGAGTAAAAAGGCCAACATATATTTAATGTGCTGTAGGATCAAATGACTAATGAAACAAACCAGCGCAAATCTAAATAAAAATTGAAATTGCCTCTGTTTTAGTTATGGGGAAGGAGTTGGGAACGGCCGTTTCGTCCTTCTGCGGACTCATCAGCCCAACCCCGCCTTCCCCTGATAACCCAACCAGAGGCAAGATCACTTTCTAGTGGCCACCGACCAACCTGGCTGTGACTCCATTAAGTGTGAAATTTTGCATACTTTTTAATTTTCTTGATTTTCTTGCTCTGAGGGGTCACAGTCAGGTTGGTCGGTGGCCACTAGAAAGTGATCTTGCCTCTCTGGTTGGGTTATCAGGGGAAGGCGGGGTTGGGCTGATGAGTCCGCAGAAGCACGAAACGGCCGTTCCCAACTCCTTCCCCATAACTAAAACAGAGAGGCAATTTCAATTTTTATTTAGATTTGTGCTGGTTTGTTTCATTAGTCAGTAAAAAAGCCCTTGGAATCTAAACAATAGATTTCTTTCCTGTTTGAGTCTCTTAAACACTGGATTAATTTAGATTAATCCATTGCCAGTGGTTTGATACGATTAAAATTAATATCTCGGATTAATCGTATCAGCGTAACTTTTTAAGTTAAATAATGGGAAATTTTTCAGAAAATGGAGAATTAATACTATTTATATTTTGTATATATTAGAATTTAAAAATAAACGTAAGCTTTTCGTTTTTTTTTGTTTTTTTTTGGTCGTTTTAACCGAAAAAAAAAAATTAAGAAATCACTTTTTAAGGAAAGTAGGCATTAACTTCTTCGAAATTATTATTTATTTAATTTTGTAACTTAATGAAAAAGGTTCAAATTCTCTGGGGAAAAGAGTCGTGATGATCGACCGATACGTTAGGCTTATCAGCGTTTAATATAATTCAATGATAACAGGAAATATACAAGTATCCACTAAGATATAATTAGGATATCCTAATTATTATGACTTTTGAATTGTTATAAAGAAATTGTGCTGTGCTGTCCTTCTGGAAATGTATTGCGGTGGGTTGGATTGTTATCACTTAATAATGAATAGAATATTCTGGACCTTGTTGTTGTTTGTTTTTAATAACAAAAAAAAAAAAAAAATCTTTGATTTGTGTTTGACAACTCTATCGTAAATCATACAATCGGATCTTTGGTTGCAGAATTCCCTGCAAAATGTAAACGGAAGAGATTAAAATACACAAATTATTATTAAAAGGGGAAAAAAAAAAGAAGATGAATTAAGTTTGCTTTAATCCAGTGTCGTTTGGAATGAAGAACTTAGGATTCTATTTTTAGAAGTTAAATCAAGTTTCAAATAGGCCTACAGAATTTCGGATGAAAATATTTAAATGTTCGTAGTCATTTCAGACAATGTTCAAACCCCATCTCTCCCAAACAGACTAGCTCCACCGACACAATCAGGTAGCGTCGATAGTTCATCAACAACTAGTACACAAACACTCATTTATTAAGACTACGGTCCCGTACTACAAGTATATACCACAAAGCGTATTAGAGTCATCCTCATATAAACTGTATTGGGACCGCCCCATTCACACAGACAAAACCATACATCACAACAGACCTGACATCACACTAGTTGATAAGGTCATCAAACAGACCTATCTTATTGATATTGCAGTGCCTGTCAGCAAGAACACGCAGAAAACTCACGCAGACAAGATCAGTAAATACACTGATCTAGCACATGAGCTCCAGAAGCAGTGGAGGCAGGACCGAGTACGTGTTGTACCCATCGTTCTGTCCGCTACTGGTCTGGTGCCTCACACATTGCACCACAGTCTCAGCACACTAGAACTTCACAAAAACACCTATGCACAACTGCAGAAGGCTGTGGTACTCAACACAACACGCATAATTAGGAAATTTATGGACCCAACCATATATTCCTAATCATTCGTACACATGTCTTTACACTTAGCAATATGTGCTTTGGTCCTTGACCCGCCATATTGTTTTTGCTGGGGAAACCCAAGGTTTGAAACTTACAAACATAATAATAATATATAGCGTTGATAAGAAGAGGATGTATATTGTATCATTTTTAATATTTTTTTTTTTTTTTGGAATATTACAGTTTGTGTCCCACTATAGGCCTATACAGAGGGCCTTGGGGTCGCGGGAGGTAAGACTCCCGACATTTCATGACCAGCGGGACTACGTTGAGGTCGGATAGTCAGCCCAACGGCCGCTCGCCTTTAACCCCCGGGAAATAAACCCGGTAGCCATTCAACAGGGTAGAACCTAGGGCCCGTTTTGTGGATAATTTTTGAATATTAAAGTTTAAAAATGCTTTTGCAAAACTGTTAAAAATATTTATAAAAATACAATGTTAAAAATTGATTGGCTACAAACGAAGACGACTTAGAATTTACCATAATAAACGAAATACGATTTACCAAAAGATAATAATCAGATTTTTCTATTTTCAAATGAATTATTTACATCTAATAAAGCAAAAAATCAGAGCTAAGATAAAAAGTTATAGGAAGAAACCATTGCTTTCTTGAAAAATAAATAAATCGGTAAAAATAGATATATTTGTAGAATAAAAGTATTTAATGTATTTAGGCTTTTATATAATGTATGTATTGACACTATTCGAGGAAAAATGAAGGTAAGATTGGAGAAGAACTTGTTATTTTTACGTATTGGTTTCCGTGGGCAAACATTAGCGACGACTCCGGAAATGGGTTATGACGCTTATTTTGATGGAAATCCCTTTACATCCTGTTCATCTACTGTTGCTTCAGTGACTGGAAATTCAATTGGTGTAATAGAAAGTTGGATGAGGAGCAATATTTATTACTTATTTAATATTTATTACTCATGTTTTGAAATCCTGAATCGTGATCAATTTTAGCTTTTTATCATTAACATAATATGAGTATTTAGTTGATATTTTGTTTGATTCTTTATTTATTGAAATTCTTATTAGGGAAATACTGAACTCGCATAAATAAAATATAGAGAAAGAAATAAAATATAATTTATTAAGCCACAGTAACAGAATTTAAAAAAATAAAAAAAAAGTTAGGAAAAATAAAAATAAAACCACACGGGTATTGAGAAAAAAACGATTAAGAGGAAAAAAAAGCCAGTAGATATTCGGATTCGAACCAACAACTTCAGCATATGAGTCCGAGAACTTACCCACAACTGAAATGAGATGGTTGCATTTCTAACATTTAAGCTAACAACGGAGATCCAATGGAAAAAAAAAAAAAATCAAACAAAACAACAGTGTATGTACGGATTCGAACCGACAACCTTCAGCTCATAAGTCAGATCTCTTTCAGGCTATAGCTGACAACTGAAATGAGATGTTTGCATTTCTGACATTTAAGCTAATAGCGGAAATCCCATTGAAAACAATACCAAATATCTCGAAAATGGGAGGATTTTGGCCCCTCAAAAACACTATTCCTACTGTGTTTGGGTCTCTGAACACGATGGTGAAGTCCGTTTGCCGATCCGACCTTCCGTTCTGGTGTTGTAGGGAAGGACAGACACGGACGGACGGACGGACAGGACAAACGCAATAGCTACCGATTTTGATCGCTATCACCGTAGCTCCCAAATGGATCGCTAAGAATGGAGATATATAAATATTATCAATTTATATGTATACTTTTCAAATTTGATTATTAGCTTAGGAAATTATTTAATAATTAATTTGTTTTTGAATTCCTATATGTCCTATGGTAAATATTTTATTTCATTTTAATAATCAAAAGACGAGATATTAAAAAATATAATTAACAAATATTTGCTCTGTTTATGACATGTAATGTGGGAGTGTGTTTTAAGATCCCTGGGGAATCCCGATTTTTTTAAGTCTCTTTTTTTCGATGAAACCCAAGACATAATGGACGCACAGTTTGATGGTGACATAATAATTATATTTAAGCCAGGCGAATGTTCAAAGTGAGAAATTACTTCATTGACTGATGTAGGAAAAGAATATTTAAAATAAGAATATTTGTAAGTAATTGTTATTGGTGGAAATGAAAGAAAAATAATGAAAAAAAAACTGAAATTATCCCTATTATTGGAATTAGAACATTTTGTACTTTTGTAGATTTTGTCCATCACAAAAGTTTTGTGTTTTTTTTTGGTTTTTTTTGTTTATTACTCTTTAACACTTTACGGTAGAGGCTGCTTAGATATAAAATTGTGACCCTTTTAACTTGTACGCTTGGCTGATGTTTGCGCCATCAAATAAAATTGTTGTGGATGAATAATGTTTCGTTGTCGTCTGCGAAATAAATACATGGACACGTCCTCACTGGCAGCTGCTCATCCCAAGGTTAGTAGCGAATTTAGTATCGTTTTCTCTTCTTACTTTTCCTGAAGAGACTCATATAAAATGAATCAGTTTAGATGTGTAGGTGTCGATTAATAAGCTTTGAAGAATAGATCTTCAAACTTGACTTGTATTTACGGATAAGAAATGAACTGTTGTCGAGAAATTTGCGCGTGTAATTGACAAAATATCCCATACTAATCTATTAGAAGCGAAATATCAAGTTTCTATCTTGACTAATTTTCAATGTATATTAATCCGCCATTTGCGCGTGTTTCGATATGTTTAAAATCAATAGGAATATTATCTTATTCCATTTCATTTAATCTGAATTAATTAAATTGATTTAAATTAAAACAATAAAATTTTATTTAATATTTATTGTTTCAGAAAATAAAAACTCTGATTTCTTCGTATGTAGATATACAGTATCTAAAATCCTAATAATTTCTTTTTTTTTTATTATTTTTTTTTAAATCCGATAAAGTAAAAAGCTGAAACGTGGTGTACTGATGGTTGATCAAGTTACCCGTAGAAATCTTTAAAAAAAAAAAACTCACCAGCCAAGCAAAGAACAAAAAAAAATCGACCTTTTTAAAATCGTTCTTCAAGTGCTCTAATTAGCAGTCCCCTAAACAAAAAACGGTTTGCCAAATCAATTCAAACAATCGGTAGGATTCGCAGGCTGCTGTTTGAGAAGTCCTGGTTTAGGATTTATCCAACAGCTGTTCAATTGATCCCAAAGTCCAGTTGTTAACAAAAAAGCGTACAAATTATTTTAGACAAAACAATGCATCTGTTTCTTTTCAATATCTATCTCTAATATCTAGATAGAATTATGCAAATTACTTCTATTCGTTAGTAATCAGTCTTAATTAAGCAAAATTAACTAATCAACTTGCAGTAATAGCCTAGAGTTTAAATGTAGAGTTATAAACTCAGCAAAACTAAGAATAAACCCTGAGCACCGAACAGTTGTTGAGTTCTCAAATTAAGGTTGGGCTAACGGTTGTGTTTTGTAATTTAATTAACTAAACTAACCCTTACTGTAGACGTGTTTTCATCTCATTTCAACCCCATTTCAAAGCAATTATCAAAAAAAAAAAAACTCATTTCGCAAAAACGCCTACATTTTTAATTCGTGTTAAAACCTTTTTTTGTAGCAGCGACTTCCAGGGAAAATAAACAAATAAATAATTGAAGTGGAAAAATGTAATTTAGAATGTTAAAGCAGAACTTCTAGAAAATTGAAATGGAAATAAAAGAAATCAAGTCTTTTTCTTTTTTTTATTGAGCAAATTTCGTCTGAGAAAAACAAAATTGATATGGGGATTTTTTTGTTTTTTTTGTTTGCTCATATTTTGTGAATTCTTTTTGATGGTTTGTTAGGTCAGTAATAACTTTTACACGGTGAACGGACTCTTCAGGGTCAAAGCTTGTTAATCAAAGTGTTATAATGTGTTTTTAAGTGTAAACAATAGGTGGCAACACTGTCACAAAGACCAACAACCGTTATAATGTGAGTTATCAGTCTTAGCAGAATAAATATATGGTTGGTTAAGCCTTTATGATTACCTTACTTATGAGCGATCCTTAGCCACCAACAGATGAAGTCAGAAACGGTGGAATTTAAGATTCTTTTTCTTTATTTTGAAACCAAACGATTCCGCAGGAACATATTAGATATTCAATCGACGGAAAACACTTTTGTAGTTTTTAAGAAAATTAGAAATTTAGATGGCATTCTTTGCGGAAGCACTCCCAAAAAAGTAAGAAAAATGTCTGTCTTGGAACTATTTTCAGGACGACGGATACATTGTAAAATTAAATCTCATTCCAAAATGAAGAGTTTTTTTTTTTTTTTTTAATTTTTCTGTTGTATTTCCAAACGAAACATCCAGGAAACGGTCCTACCTCAATTAACCTAATCTAGTGTTAATTAAAAAGAAAATGTGTTTTACTCGAAAGGAGTATGGTACCTCCAAAAAATAACTAAAACCAAAAAAAAACTGTTATTGTTGACAATGTATTTTTTTTTTTTTTTATTTCTAAACGAAACATCGTAAAACAGATCTTATAAATTTCCCGCCAAGTGGGTTTCTTGCTTCCTAACGACGCGTCGTTTTACGCCTTATCCAGTCCGCCACCCGCGAAAGAGTTCCAACTGCATCTCGAATTTCTTTAAAAACTACAAAAAAAACAACAGTTTTCCATCGATTACATAATTATGTACTATCTAATTCAGAATCGTTTGGTTCCAAAAATAAGAAAATGCGTCTAATTCCACTGGTTTGTTATTCTACGCAACTACCGATGTGCAAATTTGACCGATTACGAAATTTAGAATCCCAGGAAATGGAAAATAGTCAGATCTCGAATTGGGACAGTAAGTTTTTTTTTTATTTTTTTGTGAATGCAGATGATTCATTTGACTGAAAAAGATAACTTACGTTACTTTAATTTTGTTGCTTGGAAGAAAAATGACATGGGTTGTTCAATTAGTACACTCTGATTAATTTAATTTTTCTAAATCTGAAGAATGACCGCGATGGATTTGAACGATACAGATCGACTTAAATAAATCAACGGATAGTGGACAGATTAATTTATTGCGTGGGAGGTCCAACAGACAATATTTATGTAATGTTAAAACTACTTCCAGATCGGCGGGAAATTTTCGATGCTGTAATAAAGGCGTACGAAGATCATTTTGTTGTTGGATTGTAACGTAATTTATAAGTATTTAACCAGTGTATTCAGAATGAAGGTGAAAGAGTAAATGGTTTTATTGCATCGTTACATAAATTAGCAGAATAAGGTGAAAATGGACAACATAAAGATATGGGATAGAATCGTTGTTGGAATTCAAGAAAATACATTATCCTAAACAATACAATTGAAGATTGATCTTACGTTAAAAAAAAAGCTATAACAATGGAAAAACAAAGTAAATTATTGAAAAAGCAAATTCCGCAGATGGCAAAATGATCAGAACCAAAATAAATCAATGGTAAATCGTAGAAAATCTAGTAAACAAAGAAGTTATGGATGAAACGAAGAATTTAGTTTCCAAGAAAGTTATCGTAGCTTTTACTGAAACCTTAGAAGAGCATGATAAGCGGTTATTAAAGTTTTGTAGAGACTCATCAAAGGTAAAATAACTTTAAACAAGAAAATGGTACTATCCAAAAGGTACTATTGTGAGTGATGACATGTAAATATATCATTAGACTTATTCCAGATAAGGAGTAGCCATCTCGAAGACCTCTCAAGGAGACAAAGACGATGATGATTTAGAAGAAAATATAACATCATCTACAAAGATTATTACTAATAATTAACCAGTCTCAGATGAAGATTTAAATCATCAACGCAAACCGAATAGTAACTGTAGGCAGTTAACAATTTACAACAGAAAAGGTTGCAAAGAAGTTATCAAAATGTTTAAATAATATTGGCAGTGTCTATTGGAAATTTCTGTTGAAGATGGAAGTGGGATGAAAACTTCAAGAATTGTAACAACCCTTGAACTAAATTTAGATCATGAAGGACACGAAGGAATTATGAAATATCGTGCCCGAACAATCAATAGGATGAGTATCACAAGAAAAGGAGAAACTTGTGAAACATTGTAATAAATGTGTTCAAGAATCCGTCAACAGACACGAGCCGTTAATACCAAAACGACCCCGTGGCAAAAAAGTTGCTATGGATTTATTTCATTTTAACAACGATATGTTTTTCATTTAATGAAACAATGGTATTTGTTGGTGACGGACTACCATTCAAGATATCCGGAAATTGCTTTAATGTCAAATCTTTCTAAAGCAGAAACAATCTTGAAATTAAAGTCCATGTAGTCTTTTGCAGGTCATGGGACTTCAGAAATCGTCTACAGTAATAACGATACTCATTTTGGTCCAAAGTTATCAGAATTCGCAAGACAGGGGGATCTAGTCATACAACTTCGAGCCCAAAATTTCCAAAAAGTACGGATTTCAATGCAAATTCTTTTACAAGTTAATCAAATGGAACAAATTTGATTAAATATATTTGTAAATATATTTTAAATATGTGTATTTTGAATTAAATACTACTTTTAGCGTTCGTATGCATACTAGGTAGAGGGGGGAAAACTTTTTGAGACTGTAACCGTCCTAATAAAAACCTTATTATCGTTGCATTTAGCTCAGCAGAACTTTGTTTGTAACTGTTTGATGCTGAAACTCCTATTTGATAATCCATTCCCGAATATCCTCGAGGTCGACCCATCATTTTGTCTGGATAAGTCCTACAATGAAAATGCCAAGAAGCTGAATTCTAAATTACCATCTTGTCTCCATCTTCCACGTAGGCACACTTGACGTTGCTTAATATCAGTTGGAATCACGGGAGAGTCTTATTTCCATTAAACTCCCGGTCTCTGAAATTACTTTAAGCGAAGAACCAAAACCTGTTGAATTAGTTCCAGGTAATAATTGAATACTTGGTGAACATACTAAGAATTGTACTTATTATTTTGTAATAATTTGAGTATTTTGAACATGCTAATAATAGTAGGATGGTAACAAAGAACTTTGTAATAACCGTTTTATTTTAAAGTTTTATAAAATGGAGCCTGAGGATGCAAAGGAAGACATCATATAATATCGCCTTGTAGTTATGATGTTTTTATTGAAGTACATAGGATTTATAAAAAGATACGTTGAATATTGTTGCTTTTCGGAAGAAGAATTATAGAAGATGATGAACGTTAAAGAAAACGGTGATTTCAAAGAAGGATTATTTAAGTACATTCGTTAAAGATACGGAAACAGTCCAATCAGTTGATAAAAAAGTTCCAGGTGTAATATTTTCGAACACAACCTTGTGTTGCTTATTGGTTTAGGCTTAGATTTTCATGGAGATTTTTTTTAAGCCTAAGCTGTGTTTAATAGGTTTGTCACAAGATTCTAGGCTATTCTAATTTTGATTTACTTTCCTAGAAAAACACTTGACTAAATACTATTTGGTTTTTGAAAGTAAATAATTAATATCTGTCCGTTCTCCCAAAATCTCCTCCTCATATCAGAGATTGATGGATTTTTTTCATAATGATATCTTACAAATAATACAGAAAAACGTTACGATAACAAAGATAAGTGATAAAATAATAACCAATAGTATTACACGTTACATCTCGACCAATAACAGTAGAGTTCTTATTACACATACCACGAACATTAAAATCAACAGAACTGAAACGATTAAGTCGTTTCACAACAAAGCTCTATAAAGTTATCGAACTACTCCATGGATAAATGGGTTTTCTCCAGCAGAATCATTGAAGGAAAGAAGAATTCGTATCTCACTTTCTATGTTACGAAACTCAAATCAAAGACGCCAGATCGACAAATTATTTCTGGAAAAAGAAGCGTTTGAACCAAAAGAAAATCTATGATATGAAACACAGAGCTGAACATCATCTTGTTTGAATTAAAACCAAATGATAATGTTTGGGTAATCGACAAACGAACAACAGAAATAGTAATGAAGAAGATAACTCCAAGATCTTACTTGCTGAAGACGAGGGACAAAGTGATCCCGTTAACGGCGATGAACGAACGAACCGTTGATGAAATAGGGGAAGATGAGCAGAAATATCCATTCAGATTTATTATACAAACAACCACCCATCCAAGCAAGTAGATGAAAAAAAGATTCACGAGCGGTGAATGTGGATAGCAATATAGATAGCATATAGTCGCATCCGTACAACACAAGCACCACTTCAGTTGTATTCACTCCAAGAATCTCATCAAACTACCAAAAAAAAAAGCTGTTCTGCTCCTTCCCTGTGGAATAAAATTCCGCACAATATTCGTGACAGTCCCAATTTAAAACAGTTCAAAAGAAAACATCACCGTCCTGCATTAACATAACTTTCGACAACTTTACAATTGTCATTTTCAGCTTTTTCTCAGGTAATTCCCTACCTTTCCGTTATCAGGTCGCAACTGTCTGCTCTCACCAAATATCCTCCAACCTTTTCCTTTCCTCTCCCTTTGTCTTCTCTTTACTTTCCATCTATTTGAGTTAGGCTCAACGTCTTATCCGAAATTGTTTTCCATATTTCCATTATAAAATTAATTGTTCCTTTTTATCCTCATTATATTATACTTGTATTTTATTAGTTTCAATGTTTTTGTATTATGCTCTGTTTCTTTCTCCATTATATGTTACCAGTAATGCTCTTTGTATTTTCTTTTTATTTTCTTGCCTGTATTTGATATCCTGTTTGCTTTCTGGATGGGTCTACCCTTAAGGAACAGGGAAGTGACATTCATATCCTTTATGTATTAACAAACTTTTGTAAATTATTATTTATTAAATTGTTATTATATTAAAAGAACCAAAACGGAAAACTTGTTAAAACCACCAGCGAAGTTAATATATTTCAAACCTTGTACTATTAATAATAGTTGAAAAGAAATTTTGAACTTGGAACCCCGTGGTTATGTTGAAGGGGAAGATGCTTTGTAATGGGTTCTAAGAGTAAACATTAGGTGGCATTTTCCCTTGCTGAGAAATTCAAATTATCTTTTTTCTTTTTTTTTTCGCCTTGTATGAGATTCGAACCAAGGACCTTCGTCCTCGCAGTCAGGAACTCTAACCACTGGACTACTGCTGCTCTTTAAAATATTCTCTCTCCGACTGTCTCCGCTCTCTTCACTGTGATGACAAATGAACATCCGTACGTTTTTTGCCTGTTGATAGTATGATTTCCATCGATATCTTACAATACATAGTAGCCCGTTTATTAATCAACTAATCGTTTGTTTATTAATTACTCTCATGATTAAAATTAATTTTAATTCCTAATTTCATTTTTTTATGTATATATAAATAATTCATTTTTGATTTGCAGACTTAAAATAAAAATGAATGTGATGCGACTGTTTGTAGCTCATCATTGGAAACGCGTTTATGTAAATAAGGTTTCCTGTAAAACCCATGTAAGCGAAACGACAGTTGGCTCTCTCTTTTATTTCTTTGGCAAACGACATTCTTTTGAAATGCGAATGAGGAACTGAATCCTTCAATATTCCTCTGGAACTTTCCCGAAGACCACATGTGTAATACAGGGAAGCAGCTACTGACTTAACAGAAAAACAGGGCTACTGAATCGAGGTTAGCTAAGGTTTATTTTGATGTCTCCTACCAGAAAACGTCGTGCTTTATTCTTTTTTTAAATAAGTAAATAAAAGGCATTATAAAATTTTTCTTTCACCTTTTTTTTGAAGGGTGAATTTTACGAATCTTCCTTTGGGAACTAAATTTCTCCCCGCCAACACAAAACAATACGTTGGAAGAACTTAAAACCTAAAAGTAAGACTATGACACTTGTTACTGAACAAATAAAATCTCCCTATTCCATTTGAATGTTTGTTCTCAGTTTGTTGTTTGCACATCACGATAAAAAGGCAGTACGATTTTCATCCAATTTTGGTTGATAACTTATTTCTGTTCCAACTTAAAACATACGTTTATTTGTCTTTTATTTTCTTCCTTTTCCACAAAACATATTCTCAAAATTCTTCGCGTAAATGACTAGATGAATCTCTCTCAAATTCCATACGATGTTTATTTATGGTCCAACCGAAAGTATCAGAACGAGATTTTGCTCTCTAGCTCTCGAAATACACAGCCCTCCCCCATTCAGTCTCACCCATGCGTTGGAAAACTGGGAGCACACAAAGTTGTTTGTATAAACAGCATTGTTTGAGGCAGAGTGACTTGGTCTTACAAAAACCAGCAATTTTATAATATTCCAAATACGTTGTTAATTGGGTACAGGCCGAGCTCTTGTGTCACGCGTGAGTCCATTTTATAAACTGAGGGAGGAGGGGTTTTAGTGAGATTTCGAGGTTTATATTTAAGGGGAGGGAGGAATGAAGATCAAAAGAAATGTGTTTGTTTTAAATTGGGCCAAAAATAAACAACGTACACAAATTCTATGGAAATCCGTTCAGCTGTTTTAGACAAAGAAGAAAAATGTTGAAATGGAAAAATAAAAAGTTCAGGCGTTATTTTTTTGTATTTCTGATACTCACGATATTCTGTGATATATTTTTGTAACTCATCTAGAATAAAATTCTAGATGAGTGCTCAAAGGACCGAAAATCACGAATTTCATTCAAATCATAATATATACATATTGTTATGGTTATTTTGCAGTATTACAATAGTTTGGAGAAAGTTAAACAAATAAAACTAGCAATGATAAAATATTTGATTGTATTTTGATTTCAGTAGAATATTGTTGCTTTAATTACAGCAGTGAGAGAAAAAACTTGAAATAAAAATAGTATAATTATAAATATCAGCTATCAATGCGTAGAGGGGGAGGTCCATGGGTTGAAGTCCAACTTAATTGTGCCCATATTTTATTAGTTGGACAATAAATACCGTATTTATCGCACTTTTTTTTCCTAAAATTTATGGCTGAAATTGTACCTGCGTGTTATACACGTCTAATAGTATTATTTTAAATTTTAAGTTTTTCATTTTACCTCAAACTTCCTTCTTAAAATTAGGGTACGTGTTATACGCCCATAAATACGGTAAGTATCGTAAGAAGATTTGAAGAAATCCTTTTAAGTGAGATATTTGGGAGGGAGGTTAATTCTGAGGGATGGGAGGGCTAGAGATCAAAACAAAAGTACCTATGTTTTAAGTTGCACTCTAAATAAGGCCCGCACCAAATTTTACGAAAATCCATTTAGACGTTTTAGCGTATTTCCGCGTATAAACAGAATGATAATGATACCAACTCTTAAAAAAAAAAAAAAAAAAATAATACTTGCATAATACATAGATATGAGTAAGGAAAACGTACATCTTTTTGTGCAAATGGAGCAGTGAGACTGCGCATGCTCAGTAATAATTAAAAAAAAACAATAATAATAAATACCTAAGTAACAGCGATTCGGCCTTGGAATTACAGTAGAACCTCATTACAACGGACTAATAGGGACTGAAGGTTTAACAAATAATTCTTATAGGGGTGTAATGCAGCAGGGTTTACATCAATGAAAGTACAATAGTTAACTATAAAAAGTGTTTATTAGATATCAAATAAAAAAAAAGCCTTCCACATGGTAGGTAGAATTTAAAAAGATGTGTACGTGTACACTGCATTACTCTTTAGAACAAGAAGGTCCTGATTCATGTTGATTGCTTACATTCATTGGTTTGAAAAAATATTTTACTTTCTGCTGGGTTTCTTTGCTGTTTATTTCTTCAGTTAATAACTAACGGAGGTGCCGTAAATGTTCATAATATGCAAGCACATTTTCATTTGCATCCTGTTTTATTATTTCAATTTTTTTTAAAACTGTCCGTTATAAGCAACGTCCGTTATAATAGGGTCCGTTATAATGAGGTTCTACTGTAATTCCGGATCCTATAGCGCTTTTAGCACTGTTGTTACTCAACTTTAAATTGGATTTTGGTTGTGAAGGAGAGGCCAAGGGCACCAACACAGTTAACCATTGAATTTCC
>JAFIDM010004315.1:67987488-68020259 GCA_023159025.1 Thereuonema tuberculata
TGTTCATTTAACTATTCTAGGGGGGGCTTTTGTCACGCTAAGGGAAAATATATAAACCAAACCAAGTGTTTGACGAACACCTGTTCATTACCTGGTGTAAAGGCAATATGGCGGATTCAATGTCAGTAGAGTTATGTATTAAAATCAAACTAAAAGAATATGAAACCTACTTTCCATAAGTCTTCCACAGGAGTCTCTGGAAAGATCCAAAACACATTACAGGAAAATACTTCACAATGACTGTGTCTTCGTATAAACTGTTTGGATTGTTGGCAAGTTTTATTTTTTTTTTTTTTTACTTTGACCGTTTGAAACAAAGATGTAGAGCAGATGAATGATTAGGAGACAGAGAAAAACGCTCAGTCTGGATCTTTTTAGCTTTGAATTTATTATCATTATTCCTTCAATAGAGTGTTTGAGAGAAACTAATAACTGGCTGTGTACAGATTACTGGGATCATCTTTATTAAATGTTAAAATTTTATTATTATTCAAACAAAAGCTCATGGATTTTTTTTGTTTTACATTTTGAAAGATGCAGTCAGTTAGTTAAAGTATCCCACTACAGATGCTGTGGGGTTCCTTTTGGGAGATGAAGGCTTCGGTGTTTTCTGACCAACACTGAAGTTGAAGATGGGTGGTCAGACCAGCCCCGGACTTTAACCCACGGGAAATAGATTCGGTGCTCATTCTATAGAGGTCTGGGTGGACTCGAGTGTCGTTCAGAGGAGAATTCGGCGTGGGAAAATACCATTTGGCTCACTTAGAACTGTTCTCATTAAGAATTTAGAAACTATTATTTATTTTCCATCCACCCGCCAAATTTTCCATGACCTCACCAACCATTCATTGGTTAAAATTGCTATAAAAAATTTTCATTGGTGTAAAATAATATTTCGAAATTCTTGTTAACTTAATTTTGTATAAGAGCACATGATTTGTCTCATTTTGTTAGTTGAAAACGTCGTTTCAACACGACGAAACCGGTCCTGTATTTTTAATGTGTTAAAATATTTTTAATCTTTATAATTTTGTGTGTCATTATTTTTTAAACGTTACAATTTTAGCACACGTTAAGCTTTTTTAATCTACAAATATTATTTATTTTCTGCAGAATAGATTCTTTTTGTTTGTCTGCTTTTTTTTTTTTTTTTTTTTTGGGTGGGAGACGCACTTACTGATTGTGTGTTTGTGTCCCTATTAACAACTTTAGAGCCTCTCAATGGATACAAGAAGATCCATTGTTAGTCTGCACATTAAGAAACGATTAAAATTACATTGGAATCTAAACAATGCATTTCTATCTTATTCTATTAATCTCTCATTGTTTTAAACAATGAATATTAAACAATCAATTAGCACGCGGATTCGATAACAATTATGTACATCTATTGATTTATTTTGTTTTCAGAAAATGCGGAATTTGTGGTGTTTGAATTGACAGATATTGAAATTTGATATTTATGATTTATTTTTATTGTTTCCCCCGGCTTTATTAAAACAAAAAGATAGGGAAATAAAGAAATTTTAAGAAATCATATTTCTTAAAAGTTGACTTATTAAGTTGTTCGAATTTCTTGTTCAGTTTTTATTTGTTTGAATTTGAAATACAATTGAAGAAAGTCCAAAGCATCAAATTGGGTTGTTCTGTTGATAATAATGACGTCAGGTTTCCACGGTTATTAAGATTGAAAACAACACAATTTAACTGAAATCTTTAATAAAAAAAAAATCAACGCTGAGATTTATTGATTTGAGTTTGTCGTTGACATCTAAAAATCTATTAAAAAAAAATTGTCTTTTCATAAATAAAGGGGAAAAAAGAAAAAAAAATGTATATCAGTGGATTTTTACTGTTATTGTTTTATTCATGTAAACCCATTTCCCGCTCCTTTCCGTGATTGAATTCGATCCAAATAAAAGCCATATTGACCTGGAACTCATTAGCCCTAAATTAAAGCCTCGCGGATGTTTGTGGGATGGTTTCAAATCTCCTAAAAATATTGGATATTACAAAGGTCCGTCTGGTTTCAACGGTCCATTAAGATAAAAAAAAACACCCAGACAATAACCAAAATAAAAGGAGGGACTTGATTGAGTTATTTACATAATTGATCGGTTTTTATCCGTCTGTTGTACCTGTATTCAGTGTAGTCATTTGATTCTAGTTCTCTCTGACACACAACGGCGTCGTCACTCAATTGCTTTCAATTAGTGCACGTACAGCTGCTCCGTTTTAAATTGTGGGATTGCATTTTTACAGATATGTGGGATTTTGTATTTTTGTTAGCGTTGAATTTCAAACTTTTTTTTTTAATACTTTGGACCCGTCACCAGCGGTCGTGAACTGGATTATTGGACTTGAATGCGTGGGAAGAATCATTATTTCTAATAGCAACTTTAATTTTTAATGAATTTGCGGCTCTAATTGTACTGGCACGACATCCACGCACACATGGTTGAACCAAGACCCAAACCATATACAGGCAGTTGGTCTTAATTTCGCATTTCTTGAAGGATTAATTCAAGTCCAAACGCGGTTCGATTCAATTCTCGAGTAAGTACAAATGTTTGGTCTTTAATTACAGACTAATTACTCTTTGTGTGTAAATACTCAATTACCTACGGTAAGACTGTATTTTTGCTCGAATTACAAACATAAAAAAAAATCACTTTCTCTCTAAATTACCTTAACAAAGCTGATGAAAAACAGCAATGGCTACAATGGTTATTTCTCTTGGTGGGTCTCAGATGTTTCTTTAGACCATTTTTAGATGGTTAACAACGATGTTGACATATTTACTATTAAATCAATAATGAATATCGTTTTGAAACGCAATTATTACGTTGATCTAACAAATTTATAATCTAATGGTTGATAAGAAAAGCTATAAATTGATGTTTTTATTTTATGTATTTTTTTTTTAAATTCTAGTAAATCATGAACAGTTGTATTATTGTTTCCTGTGTTTTCTCCTTTTTATTTATTTTTTTGTAAAATTATTTCCGGTTTTATCATCTATTGTAATAATGTAATACGTAATACATTCAGTTCAGTTGAATTGGGCAAGACTTTTCTATTTCTTTGATCTCTGTTCATTTATTTGTATGAACACTGCTTCTTTGGCTTATGCTGAGCAAAATATTCTACACTGTATAGAACGAACAACGGAGCTTTCGATCCTGTATTTTGAAAACAGTCTGATGATTATTGACAATTAATTTCGTTGTTCTAATAATGAAATTCAAAGAACCTGTGTCGGTCTAACATATGAGGATTGTGATGAAGACAGCCATGACTTGTTGGAATTGATGAGATAAGAACGATGTAGTTTTTCTTATTTTTTGTCAAAATGTCGTAAATTGCAAAACTGCGCTGAATTCTTTAATGGAATAGAAAACAAAATCTATATCGTAAATGTTGAAGGAGAGCAGTCGAGGAGATGCGATATCTGAAGACGATGTACCTACAAACGGACTAAGCGATCTCGTAGCATTCCACTACAAAGAGGCCTCTTGTCCATTGTAGTTATTGAATTTCTTGGAAAAACATAAAAACACATCCAAAATCACTGTTAAATCTTCCAGGAGAGATTTTTTTTTTCCCTTTCAAAACAGTAAAAGGAAAGATATTAAAAAATACATTGATAGTAAAACCCTTTGAAATCCTGGATTTGTAGCATTGTATTTAAGCAAAGAGAAAAATTAATCCACGTATAAAAAGAAAAGCATTTATTTCATAATGATATTTTCTAATATGAAATCGTTAAAGAGAATGATTTACTCATCCATTTTCTAGAAGGAGAGTATTTTTTATTCTATAGTAAGGACCTGAATATACCCTATTGTACTGACCCGAAAATTGGCCAGAAAGGACAGAAGAAGTGGACAAAGAAAGAAAACATCCATTTGCGATCCGGCTTTTATCAACTTTTGAACGACTTTTATCAGAAAGTAAAGAAGTGTGTGATTGGTCGCTCTCATCATTTTCCTGAGCCAATGAATATCTACTTTATTTTCGTAAATAGTTGAAAATTGACTAAAAGTTAAATCAAAAGTTAATTGAACTTCCGCGTGATCACTTCCCAAACGATGATTACCATGAGAACAATCTAGATCTTTGTATCTTTTGTAAGAAAATTGCCAAAAAAGTTTTGTTTTTTAAGATTAACAATATAAATCATTTCGAATAAAAAAAAGCGCTTGAACAGTCGATACAGCAGACAAGTTAGCTACCATCGAAAAGAAAACTTGTTCGAATAAAGTAAAATAATATATTTCTATTTAATTCTAAGCCTAACGGTTTTCCAATTCCGCCGTATTGGAAAAAAAAAAAAAAAATTGAAATTTTAATCTAGTTATACACTGTCCGGCCACTTTATTAGGTACACCCCTGCCGTACGCACAAATGGACTTTCAACTCATTTGCAAGTCACATGGACCGTTGTAGCTGTAACTACAGCAGTACAGACCTCCCATCATCAGTTGAGAAAGCAAACCACAGATAATGAGAAAGTGTAGTGATCTAACGGAGTTTGACCGTGGCATGATCGTCGGGGCTAGACATGTCAAAGCGTATCCGACATGGCAGTACTTCTGAACTTTTCGCGTACAACAATAGATGGGCTATTGTTGCAGATGGGCTAAAACAGCCGACGGCCTCATCGAGTACCTTTGTTATCAGCAAAGAACAGGAGCGCACGCCTTCCGTGGACAAAGCAACACCGACACTGGACCAGCGACGACTGGAAAAAGGTTGCTTGGTCCGATGAGTCGAAGTTCCTGCTGCATCATATTGATGGCAGACACAGAATTTGGCGCAAACAACATGAATGTCTGGACCTGTCGTGTCTCACAACAACTCTGTAAGCCGGTGGGGGCAGTGTCATGGTGTGGGAGATGTTTTCCTGACACACGTTGGGTCCATTGATATCTCTGGAGGCACGTCAGGATGCTGTAGCGTACCTAAACATCGTAGCTGACCAAGTGCAACCGTACATGTTAACAATTTATCGTCATGCAGATGGCTACTTCCAGCAGGATAATGCGCAGGTGCACAAAGTCCGCATCAGAATGGGATAGTTTGAGGAACATGACGATGACTTTTCCTTACTGCAGTGGCCCACTCAGTCCCCGGATCTCAGCCCGATTGAAAATTTGTGGGATGAGCTTTCCAGCTGGGCTGTTCGCTCCAGGCCTACACCTCCATCAAATCTTCAGGAATTGCGTGACACACTCATGTCTGGATGGTACATAATACCTCAACAATGTTTTCAGCATCTTGTGGAGTCCATGCCTCGACGAATTCAGGCTGTTTTGAGAGCTAAAGGAGGCCCAACACGCTACTAGGTAGATGTTTATTGGTATTTTAATGGCGCAAAAGCAGCAGTGGCTAAGCTGCGCCAACTAGGTAGATGCACCTAATAAAGTGGCCGGACAGTGTATATTAAATAATTACATACCCAATTATGAACATAAGAATGTAGTTACTAACGTAACGCTACAATTATTATTAGGGCTTTTTTTTTAATTATTAAAATACAAAAGTTTGAGAAAGAGGCTTTTTTTTTTTTTTTTTTTTTGCTGATTTTTATATTGAATGGAAATTCCCGCTCCTGATGTCATGGATGACTTGATTATTACTAATCCACAGGAATGTTTTTTCTTCTTTTTCTGTTTGTACGAACATCACAGGTTAAAAAGACTAGACAGATTTTCACAAAATTTGTACGTAGCTCATTAATGATCCAACTTAAAACTTACACACATTTTATTTGGTCTCCACCATTCCCCCACCCTCCACTCTTTAAAATGGATCCACCCCCATCTTAGCACTGCAGGTTCAGTCCCCATTGAGGGTTTGTAAGTCTATTCGTAAGAAATGGGTATCTTTAAAAGTGTTTATTTTTGTTTGTCCAGATATATTCGATCCGTAGTAAATAAATCAAAGTTGTTATTGGTTACTAAACTGGTTGGCTGTGATCCAGAATAAATTTCCAATATCCTTGTCTCATTAGGGGGCGGGAAAGGATTGTTTTATTTGCATTTCCTCAATGTATTTACAAAGATTAATAAAAAAAATGAACATTTCGTTTTGTTTTCGAAGATGTTTCTTGTAACAAAAATATAAGCTGAACTTCAGTTTTGGATTTAATGTTACATTAAAATTTGATTAAATTCTTAAATAATTTTTGTATCCGCAGGGATAAGGACATTGAGATGTCGTCTCATAGTGGGGATTGATCATGTAAAACCCCTGAGGTATTAATTGGATAATCGGTGCAGGAGGGGGGGGGGGTTTACATCAGATTTTAAAGAAACCCATGTTGTTCTAACAGGGATTTCGGGATGATTTTTGAGAGAGAAAAAGGGTGGGAAATAAATGGACTTATTTTGTAAGTTGACAAATGCCTGAGTTTGGCTAGGCGAACACGTAGCAATATGAGGCAATATTGTCCCACAATATTGCCCCTTTTCATTGCTGACAACCGTTTGCAGCAATAAAAATGAACAATATTGTCCAAGATTGCCCATTTCAAGACAATTGAGATTGTCGGAAAAAAAGGAGCAATTTCAGTTGTCGCAACCTATTGCTGGAACAATAGCGAATCACATGAACGGATTAAATCACGTGTCAATGCTGACGTCAAAGGAGGCGGGGCTTCAAAATCGGCATTGCAGTCACTCACGCCGGCCATTTTGTTTGAGAAACAAGGATTAAAATCAGCAAAATGGATCGGCCCAAAACAGATAATTCCAACAACAACATTTTGTCGATTGATAATGGAAGAATTGTAATTGATTTCTACAGAGGGACGGCGTTTAAATACTATAGCAATTCTGTACGAAAACACGCTCTCTTTGGCTCGCCCTAGTGAGAAGCGCCGTAACTATTAATTGTCACGGCAATATTCGTTTCGGAACAACTGTGTTCGCGCGTGATATGAACTAACAACGGTTGTCAGCAATAAAAAGGGGCAATATTGTCCCACAATATTGCCGCTAATTGCCGCGTGTTCGCCTAGCATTATGGAAGAACTTTACAGAAAATGCGCCGAATCGTTTTATGCTGGGCGAACACGTAGCAACAAGCGGCAATATTGCTGGACAATATTGCTCATTTTTATTGCTGACAACCGTTTCCAGCAATAAAAATGAACAATATTGCCCAATATTGCCCATTTTGCTGGGCGAACACGTAGCAACAACTGTGTGTTCGCGCGTGATAACGGTTGTCAGCAATAAAAATGAGCAATATTGTCCAGCAATATTGTCGTATGTTGCTACGTGTTCGCCCAGCTTTAACGTGATACAAGCAATCAGACAGACGGAAAATAGAAGCCTTCTCTTATCATTTAATTACAGATCTAAGCATCCCAATGTTTGTCACCTGATGAAGTTTCTCACTAAGACAAATGAAATGTTGTGAAGATTAAAACAGGAGTTTTCATTGTGTTCTGAAGTTGTTTTATATTCCAATGTTATTTTTTTATTTTTTATTTTTTTTTGAACTAATTATATCATTAATATTAATGTAGTGAAAAATTTGAAAATAGTCAATGAGAAACCATTGCAGTTTCAATTTTCATATTTTATTTCTAATCCTCTCCCCCCCCCCCCCCCACTATCCCGGAATGGACACAAAGATTGTTTAATCTTTGGTTGGATGGCTTGTACCCATTACAACCCATTCCCCAATTCCAATTTCCTAGGCACGCCGCTGTTAATTTATAATTGACAGTTTAAATAATAATAATTAATATGGAAAAATGAGCAGATTTTTTACCGACAAAATATTTATATTAACAGTAAGAATATTATAATAGAAACTTAACTAAGATATTTCAATAGAAATTATATTCACTTGTTTCTTTAGCTATTTTGTATAAAATTGATGCCAAAGAGTTATGATTTTTCAAGTTTGAGAATTTTTTTTTTAGACTCTGTTCTTAAATTATAACAAAAATTATAAAAATGAAGAATTAATAATAATTTTCCTGGAAAAAAGTTTTGTTAAAACAAAAACAAAAATTAATATTTTTGTGCAATTTTGAGGAATTATTATTATTATTATTAAATGTATCAATTATAAATCAAGATTTTTTTTTAAAAGACAATGATTTAACTTTAAGTTTTCAAGATTTTCAAATTTTTTAACTATACTTTATAATTTAAATAAGATATAATCAACGTCTCAGTCTTCCATTAACGACATAGAGAGATCATAAAGTAGTTGTTCCAAAGTTGGGTAATCCAAACTTACTAATAACTATCAGCTCTGCTATGTACTTATTGTTTGTGTATCTTGAAGAAGATTCTCGTATTAGGTTTCCAAACAAGTGGTTAAAATTAATAATCAATTTAATGTGTGAAAACTGAATCTCCTACAAAGTGGAAGAGAGTGTTAAATTTAGTCGAGTACTTTGAGTATGTTGAATTAAGAAATACTAAACTTGGGTGTAAATACATCCTATATTCCTGAAAATATATGCAGATAATGTCAGTGTATCAATTAATCCATAACTGTTAAGAGAATTCTAAGTTCGAACGTGGAATCGGTCAATAGAAGTTATCTCATGTCTTCTTATTGATGTAATGAAATCTATTGCGTTTGAAGAAGGTGCTTGTGAAGATTCACAATTAATCAACACCGAGAATTCACTTGAATATAATACTTTGTATTATGTTATACTATCGCTGGGGAGATCCATTTTGAGGGCAGGGGGAGGGAGACCAAAATAATCGGGCTCATATTTTAAGTTCGACCGTAAATAAACTACCTGTCAAATATTATGGAAATCCGCCCAGCCGTTTTAATGTCACGCGTGTACAAAGACAAGCAGATGAGGAATAGGTGCAATTCGGAACCAATAAGTCAATAAAGGTTAACCAAATGGGGTTCTCAGGGTTTTTTTTTTAGGTCGCGCGCTTCTTATGTTATTGAGAAAAAAATCCCATGTTTTCTCCATCAGCTAAACTAAAAGCTTCTCAACCGGTGTCAGGAAATAAAAGATTCAGAGAATAAGTAGAGGAGCAAACACACAAAAACCCGTAAATAATATTTAAATAAATCATGTTACATTACATGTTTCAAGGTTTTTTAACCTCATCTTCAGATGTAAAAGATAACAGAAATCAAATATCTTATAAAAAGACATAAATCATAATCGGCGTAATAACAATAATATAAAAGGAACATCAAATAAAAAGGGAATGAAACATGCAGATACATAGGAGAAACGAAAAGAAGGGTACATATCCGTATGAAAGAACATGAAAGAGCAATTAAACAACGAAATTTACAGTAACTTACAGCAGCACATTACCAAAAACAGGACATCAATTGCTAACAAATAAAAAAAACAGGACATTAATTGCTAACAAATAAACCTATTGTTTACACCACCGAACATGATCATCATTTAAGAAAATTCCGAGAATCCTTAATTATTAAAATTCATTTAATCTGTCCAAAGACTGGTGGCATCTGAAGAAATCCTCCCCCCTTCGCACCGCCACGCCCACAAGCAATCAGTCGACCGCTAATCCTACCATTGTCATGTCTTCTTCCTTTTTTATCTGCTGGGCCTTTTTCTACAAAACTACGTTTTTTTTAAACTGTTACCTTTACGTTATTTCTATTACAATTATTAAATTCTATATATTAATCCTTGCAAAAAGAGAACAAACGCGGTGGAATTCTGATATTTCTAAGCATTTTAAAGGTCAGTGGGTTAAAAAATATAAACGATACGTTTATAGGATTAGCGGTCGACTGATTGCTTGTGGGCGTGGCGGTGCGAAGGGGGGAGGATTTCTTCAGATGCCACTAGTCTTTAGACAGATTGTAAGTGTTACAACACGGACATCTCGATAAACAACGCACTAGAATATCATCTTAAATAATGTGGGCGTTACACATGAGTTGAATTGTAATAATTTATTGAATTGTTGGTTTGGCGGTTTATGGCTTTAATATTACTATTGTAATAATGGACAATAATGCTTCTGCTACTGTATGTTATTTGATGTTCCTTGTATATTATTGTTATTATGCCGTTGTGATTTGAATCTTTTTATGTTTGATTTATGTTTTTTTTTTTTACATCTGAAGATGAGGTTTAAAAAACCTCGAAACATGTAATGTAACATGATTTATTTAAATATTATTTACGGGTTTTGTGTGTTTGGTTCTCTACTTATTTCATATCACACAAGATGAATGTTAAGATTCTGAGAATGTCCTGTAATAAATATTGAGCTTATTTATATCGAAATACTGTAAACGTCAATTTACTCTGGACAAACACTACATTCCGTTCGTTTAAACCAGGGGTCTCCAAACTACGGCCCGCGAGGCCCTCTCATCCGGCCCTTGGAGACTTTTTTGTCTACGGAAAAAATTACGGAAATATACGGGTATCCTGCATATCCTAGTGATTCCCACTAATACAGGTGTTCATGTGTAGTGTATCAATGTGTTATTAAATAATAACTGAATAAAATAATATTAAATAAATATTTAATAACAACATCCATGTTTTTGATTCTTTTTTATTTGGACCTCGAGTGTGTAGTCGGCCCCCGAACTGCTGTTTGATAGTTAATGCGGCCCTTGGGCTCAAAGGTTTGGAGACCCCTGGTTTAAACAATAAGATTAATGAAATACTAGTCGGCTACCCGTCGCTTCGCTCCGGAAGCCTCCCTTATGTAACGGAAAACAATTTTTTATTTATTAAAAAAAAAACACACACACAAATTACATCAAGGAAACTAAAACTAAAATTTTTTAAAAGCTTTTTTTTAATTTAATTTTTGAGGTCTATATTCTCTCAATCTACGACTGCTTTTAGAACCACCTTGTAAATCATATATCTATGATATATTTTTATTTTTTACAGAGCTTAGAATGTAGGCCTAGTGGTCTAATGGCTAAGACGTCTAACTTCTGAGCAGTATTCTACCTAATAGAAATAGTGCATCTTTCTTTCTTGACTATCTTTTTTTTTATTCCTATTGATATTTTTCAGTGGTTTTCGAGTTAGAAATAGTGATGGTTTTTGAGTTACAAATAGTGATTTTTCAGTATTCTACCTAATGAAATACTGCTTCTTATTTCTTGACTCTTTTTTTTTTTTTTTATTCCAAATGATACTTTTCAGTGGTTTCTGAGTTACAATAGTGTTCAGTATTCTATCTAATAGAAATACTGCTTCTTTCTTTTTTGAGTCTCTTTTTTTATTCTAAGTGGCACTTTTCAGTGGCTTTTGTGTTCCAAATATTGATGGTTTCTGAGTTACAGATAGTAATTTTTCAGTATTCTATCTAATAGAAGTGTCGCTTCATTCTTTTTTGACTCTCATTTTAATTATAATTGTCACTTTTCAGTGACGTTTGAGTTACATTTATTGATGGTTTTTGAGTTGCAAATAATGATTTTTTCGGTATTCCACCTCAAAAAAAGAGTGCTTCTCTCTTTCTTGACTCTGTTTTCTTTACTCCAACATCTGGCGTGTACACCCACATACTTTTCAATATCACATAGGATTTGGTTAAGTAAGAATATTTAAAATATTGCAACGTTTCGGCAATTATCGTTCTAATTGTCAGTTTCGAATTACAAATAAACTGACTGATGTGAAATAAATAAACAATGTTGAGATTCAAAAAAAAGATTGAATACATTCCTTATTGATGGGGGAAAGGAAAGGACATATAAGTCAAAAAACCATACGAAGAGAGTTGTAGTCCCTATGGCCTAATGGATAAGGCATCTGACTTCGGATCAGAAGGTTGCAGGTTCGATTCCTGTCGCGGATGTTTCATTGTAAAAATTATTTCTATTTTCCATTCTCTCAGAAAATTGCGCCGGACAGACAGACAGAAAGACAGACAGACAGACAGAGAAATAAAAGATTTTAGTAATATAGATTGTAATTCACTTTCAAGTCATCTTTAAAAAATATATTTTAGTGTATTTCTCACCTGTAAATCATGATGAGTTGTTTTTTTCCTTTGATTCTATTACACACTCATATTTCAACAAATACATATAAGGCGTGCCGTGAAGCGACAAAGGTTGAAGATGCACTGAGCTAAACAACGAAAGAAAAAAAAAACGATGCCAACAAATATCACTCTAAAATACCTCAGACCTTCAGACCAATCCTATAATATCCTTTACATTAAAGGTTAATTTCTATTTAACCTTTAGGGAAAAGTTAATCCTGTAGGTTTTAATCTCATGAGCCATTAATCATAAAAGTAAACAAGAAAACGTGGATTGCGTGCGAATGAAGAATGGACCGTGTCGCATCAACAACCAATTGACATCAGTGAGACGCTGATCGCCTTTTGGATCAGATAGAGAAATAAATTACATTTAATGAAGATACTCTTAAAGACAGGTAGGATGTATGTCTTTAGATTAAAAGTTGCTTGGTTTTCATACATTAACTTTGATAGAATAATTTGGATTTAAAAAAATATATATATATTTATTCCTCGAAGAGAATTGGAAAGTTCTGTTTGTAACGCTTTTGTTTGGTTTTTTTGTATTTTTTGGTAATATTTACATTTATTTATTAGTTTCTTCTCTTGAAAAGTGAGATTCATTAAATCATTGCATCTGTGTGTAGTGAATGGATGCATCAAGAGATGATCTTTTCTTTTTGAACTTTTTGTTTTGTTAGAATTAACTCGTAAAGTTGATAAAAAAATTCCCACGAACAACATTAAATTGTAAACCCGAATGACGTTTAACAATGGACGTTACTCTTTATCATTAGTGAATTCCTCGTGCTCTGATCTCATTAAAATTAATCTCTTCATTTCAATAATGCGTTTTATTTGTTAACTAAATGAAAATGTCTTCTGCTGCTATTCAATAGAAAACCTTTAAAATTGAATGTACATTTTTTGTTTTCTTTTCATGCTTTTTCATAACTTAACAAAAAAATATAAGGATTATATTTTAAGGAAAATATGTTTTAAGTTCATCAAGATTTTCTTATTTTATTATATTTATTGAAAATTATTTTTTTCAATAGATAACAGAACATTTCGAGTTTAAAAACCATATGGTTTAAAATTGTTTAAAAACCATTTACAAAGGTGGTAACTTAGAAGATTATTCGAATTATAGACCAATCTCGATCTTATCAAATTTATCCAAAATAATTGAGAGCTATCTTTCAAAATCTATCAATGATTTTATTATTAAATTTAATATCCTAAAAAAAAGCCAATATGCATATCAAAAAAACATAGGTACAAAAGGTCTGTTAAATAAACTAAATAATAATATAAACAATAATTTATATAATAGTCAAATAATATATGTTGCATTTATTGATTTTAGTAAAGCCTTCGACTGCATAACCATAGTATTTTATTGGAAAAATTACAAAATTATGGTATTCGTGGCGACATGTATAACTTAATTAAAAATTATTTGAAAAATAGAAAATTTAAAATTAAAATAAATAATTTTATAAGTAAAACTTATAATATTAAGTGTGGTGTCCCACAAGCATCAAACTTGGGTCCTCTATTTTTTATTCTATACATAAACTCTATTTGTGATACAATAAAAAATTGTAAGATTTTTATATATGCAGATGATGTTTTACTGATTAGCAATAATCATGATCAGAACCTGGCTTTCATATATCTACAACAAGACATAAATAATATTTCAAAATGGGCTTCAGAAAATAAAATGACAATTAAGAAGAAGAAAACGAAAATAATGATAATTAAAACTAAAAACAAAAAAATTAATTTAAACTTACATTTTAAATTTCATGTTAACTCTTGTAATAATAGTCTATGTAGTAATAACATTATAAATAATAATTGTAACTGTCCTCATATAGATTTTGTCAATAATTACAAATATTTAGGTATATATATATAGATGACAACTATAATTGGAACAATCATTACAACTATGTGATCAAACGATTACATACTTTCACTTTTATGTTTTATCATCTAAGAAATAAGTATCAATTTAAACAAAAACTTATTGTATATAAAACACTTGTTGATTCGATATTAAATTACGGTTTGGATTGTTGGCATTGCTTAACAAAACAACAGAAAAATAACATAAATAAACTAATATACAGAATTTTTAATAATATCTACATAAATTATAAAGATAAAACGGAAGAAAATAAAATAAAAATAAGAGCAAAGTATAGAATTTTGAATATTGAAGAAAAATATATATATAACATCACTTTAAAGAATTTCTATATATGTAAAAAGGTTAAAGAGAATTATAACTCCAACACAGATACTAGACTATGTTGGTTGAGACACTTTAAAATTCCAAAGATGAAAAATAATTTTGGCTTAAGAATAGATGAATATATTAATTTCAAAGTTTTCAGTCAGATAAATTGGGAAAACTACAATAGCAATAGTTTTAAAATTATCAAGACCCAATTAATATATGATATATTAAACAAAAATATACTAAATAACTAAATTGCTTAGTACTTTTTGAAAAAAAAAAAAATTCTATTTATTTTTATTTAACTAACCATATTGACACAGATTAAATATTCCAGCACCTAAAATACAGGAGTAATTTTATAATTACACCTAATAGGACTGGCTAACATTAAAAAAAACAAAAACAAAAAAAAAATTAAACTGTAATAAATTGTACAATACTTGATTAGAACTTGATTTTCTTTATTTCAAAATGATATCTTCAACATAGTTATTTACTGCGTATCTTCAAATTTAGTTAAAAATGAACTGCAAAAAAGTGAAATGAACTGTAAAATAAGTGAAAAGAAAAAAGAAAGGGAGTATTTCACTGTGTTGGATAATTGAAAACCGGAAACAAAACAAAAAATTAACGTTTAAATTTAAAAAAAAACCCACCCAAATCGTAAGTAAATTCTACTAAATTATTATTATTGTAATATTTTTCTAATATGTTAAAATTTTATTAATAAGTACAATTATATTTGTACAAAGAATTAATTTCTAAATTTGTAATTCAAATCATTAATCAATAATTTCAGTTTTTATTTTTTTTAATATTATTATTAATAATAAAATTGTATGACTTAATCATAAAGTAATTTTGAAAACCTTGCTGCTGATTGTTATTTAGTTGTGTGAATGTACATCAACAGAAATAGCTTTTTTGTTTTAGGGGGAAATATTCGCAGTGACCCCTACAGGGAGGGCTACTTTCCCTCCCTCGGGTCAAGAAATTGAGGAATTCACCCCTCGTTGTAGTCATTGTCCGGACGACAACAGCAGCATTGGAGTCATTTGGAGTTTTGCTGCCTTCAATCAATGAATCGACTCGAATTATTCCTAAGATTTTAAAAGTGTTTTTGTTACGAAGAGAATCGAATGGATTCCGAATGAAATTTCATAGCAAAAAAAAATCTTCCATCTCCAGTCATTGATTTCAACACAAACTACCAAAAACATAGGTAAGATAGAGATTTCTTTTATATATCGGAAAATGTAATGTATGTCTAGGAAGCAAAAAAAAGGGTTCCTGACAGAACTTAAAACTTATTTCTATTTAAACTGTTTTTTTTTTTTTTTTTTTTTTTTTTTTTTTTTTATGAAGAAGGCAGTAAATTACAGAAATTTAAGCACTTCTTAGACGCTTTTTTCTTAACTGATGCGCATATAAAATTGATTGAGGTCAGCGGAGACTGGCACATCAATTTATATTGTTTAATTTTATTGTGTATTTGTTGTTTTTTAGTTTAGATTTGGAGATCCCATTCTTTTCCCTTCCTATCCTAATACTAACCTCCGTAATAAGGACCTAGTGGTTTACAGTGATTACTCTCCACTGAGTATCGGCAATACACTGAGAAACAGCTGTTTTGATATGTCACTTTTCCACTTATAAACACTAGGTCTATACTCTGAACCGTGACTCCTGAACGTTTCATCTCCTCCTCACACCGCCACGCCCATAACCGCCCATCCTACCTGTCGGCAATTCTTCTTCCTTTTTCATCTACTGGGCCTTTTTCTATAAAACAACGTTTTTTTAAAGTATTACCTATACTTAATTTTTATTACAATTATTAAATTCTACATATTATTCCTTGCAAAAAGAATCCAAACACGGTGCTATTCTGATACTACTATGCATTTTAATGGTGAGTGGTTTAAAAAATATAAACGATATAATATAGTTAGATAAATAAATATAATTTAATAAATTAGATACAATATAACCAGGAGCGTTTACTAAGATTAAAATAAAAGGTAATTGTATAAGGTAGTCATTTTGCAGGGTCACTTGGTTTATAACATTAACATCTATAGAATCCTAAAACAGATATTGAGTGCAACATTTAAATAACAACACAGTGTAAAAAGTTTAGTAAGTTTTTACTAATAAATCTATAAAATAAAATAATAATAAGATAATATAATAAAAATACTACCATCATAAGTTTGGAAATGTCATAAGCATTGATTCAATTTATCTTCCCTTTAATTCAATATAATATTGTATTGTTTATTAAGTAATTAACATCATTTATTTTATTTTTTTGTTTTCATAATATTTTGGAATTTACTTCAGAGGCCTCCTTCATTTTAAGAATGTAAATTCAACTCTGTAATATCTCTCAACTGTTAAAAAACATCCGCAGTAAAACGCATGTATAAAGGTTTATATTTTTTTATTGTACGTTCTCACGTGATAATCACATATGTTTTGTAAAATAGAATACTTTTTTGGGTTAGCATGAAATTCATTTATTTTATTATTATATAGATTTATTAGTTAAAACTTACTAAACTTTTTACACTGTTATATTTAAATGTTGCACTCAATATCTGTTTTAGGATCCTATAGATGTTTATGTTATAAACCAAGTGACCCTGCAAAATGACTACCTTATACAATTACCTTTTATTTTACTCTTAATAAACGCTCTTTATTATATAGTATTGTATCTAATTTATTAAATTATATTTATTTATCTAACTATATTATATCGTTTATATTTTTTAACCTACTGACCATTAAAATGCTTAGAGAAGTATCAGAATTGCACAGTGCTTGGACTCTTTTTGCAAGGAATGATATATAGAATTTAATAATTGTAATAAAAATTAAGTAAAGGTAACAGTTTAAAAAAAGTAGTTTTGTAGAAAAAGGTCTAGTAGATGTAAAAGGAAGAAGAATTGCGAAGGTAGGATCGTGTGATTGCTTGTGGGAGGTGCGAGGAGGGGATGAATCGTTCAGGGGCCACGGTTCTTTGGACAGATTATACTTTTAATGTGTTATAAGTACAATGAATTGTTGTTATTAATGTATCGTTAACTGTTGTCGTTGGCTAATGTTTGGGAGACACTGCTATACTATTAAATTAGGATTAAAAAAAAGATCTTGAGAAATCTTATGGAAAAGTAACTCTAGAATATATAATTACAATAAAACATTTTTGATTTTCACAGATATTAAAATATATTAAACTGTATGTTTGCAAACAGTGGCAAGAGGATTCACGGAACCCTCTCAAAGGATGTTGGGTTCCTTTCCTTTAGATAAGGACATCATCCTACTAACCTTTCCTTAGAATTAGAGTTAGTTAGAATTTAAGGTTTTCAAGAGTCGGTCTCTGTTGACCAGATAATACATTTTATTGTATTATAGTAATTTACGTAACATTGAGTGACAATAAATAACCATCAGAAAAGTTATTTATAAAATGAAGGAAAATAAGTTCTTAATTTGAAGTGAAATTCTTTAAATTATTTAAATATTTGTGCTGAAAATAAAAATTTCATTTAAAAAAAATATTTATATTTTTTTGTTTTGTTTTTTGTTTTTGTTTTTTTTTCTTTACATCAAAACCTGGAATTCATTGGATCTCGGCTTGTTAAGAACCTTTATGAGAGACGTTATTTTTTACTGAGTTAATGTCTCGTAAAATGATTAAAGTAACAACTGAAGCTTCCATGAAGAGATATTGTTTAATTAGGTGATCACTAACAACTTAAATTTCATTAGAAAAACCAGTTGAATAATTGTGGTGGAAATTGTAATATCCAGAATTCCTTCGAAAGCGCCATTTCTTCAGATGATTATTTGAAATGATGAGTTTTTTGTAATGGCGCAAACTCTGAAACTGCTTTTAAACATCAGATCGTATGATAAAACGAGAAACTTATTGTTAGTTTTTTCTTCCAATTTTGGGATACATAATTGGTAAATTGAGAAAGTAATTAAGCTTTCTGTAGTTTAAAACGAACAAATGGCGCTTGCGTTGTTGAATGTAATAGCTGTACGTGGCGCTGCAGTCGTATTAAAAAACATTTTTTAATCTTGTAAAAATGAAGATAGTAAAGACGGAAAAATTACAGCTCAGAAAAAAAGCCTTGCAAAATTAAACTGTTTTTAATGATTCGAATATTTTAATGTGATTAGATCTTTCATTTCATTCATATAAAATTGTTTATTTTTAATTATTGTGTTTGATTTAAGTTTATTCCTATTTTATTGTTTTATTTAATCGTAATATTAAAAACAAAACAACCGTATTCTTTAATTATCTTATAGCTCACTTTCTGTTATAGTCTTTCAAATTAATGTTTTCCAGTCAATTATAAAATCTGCAAAAATACTGAAATGCTTAAAATCACCATCCTCTCTAAATACATGTATTTGTAAATTGTGTTTGGTTTCGAGATTGCTATCGATCGTGAATTACAATGAAATAACTTATATTTTAGGAATACAATTAACTGTTATTAATCTGCGAAGGACGAACTTTAATTAGGTAGTTGTTAATTGACGAAAAAGCTATTGTTGGCTCAGTTATTAAAAGCAGACAATTTAGGCCTAATGATTAGGCTTAATGCTAATCGAACACACACACACAGGTGAAATCAGTTAAGAACGTAAGTAATTGAAATAATGACAACCATTAAATAACATTTCTGTTAAATTTGAAAGGAGGGGTTGAGGAAGCAGCTTTTATTTAAATTATATCGTGATTCTATAATTTTTAGTTGATACATGATAGTGTAAACAGTGCAGTGTCCCGCTTCAGTGTAAGTCTTGGATTTTGTAAAACAATAGTTAAAAAGTCGTTGTTTTGTTTTTGTTTTTTTTTTCTGTTTTTTTTTTTTCTAATGGAAAAATATGGTCACCCTATATATGGGGACAGTTTTACTACATTTACAAAAATAAGTAAAATTATTATTTTTGTGTAAATTGTAAGCAATTAATTCAGTTTATTATTATTGCAGGACCTAAAGGTGTTTGTATAATACTGTATACATGTATATATGCTTTCTTATGATCCAAAAATTCGACAGAATCACATTCAATCAAAACGAAAGAAATACCAAAGCCAATTCAAACCTTCCAACCAATACAAACACTTTATTCCCTCGTTGCGAAATCTATAGGATAAATATGTGAAAATATACTCTTTAAGTCAAAAGAAACATTTACATGTACGATAAAATCAATATTATTTTTATTAGAATAAACTAGAGAAATATGTTTCTGTATTTAAAAATGTAAATGAAACTCAAGGGAAAAAAAAGTGCATTTCAATAAATTCGGGGCCCTAATTAACACCCACCATTAAATAAATAAATGGTCTTAAAAACTGCAGTGATGAAAGAAAGAAAGAAAAAAAAAACATGGAATAACTATAAAGTAGTTACTAAAAAAAATTATATATAATCTACTTAATTAAACCATATTTACAACTTTTAAAGATCTATAAAAATCCTGAATTCAGTTAAAAATACGCCTTAAAGTTTTCAAAATTGACAAAATTAATAGATCTTTTTCAATGCAGTTAGTTTCTAACAGAAGGATTTCTTCTATTCCTACCTGACCGTCTGTAGCGCCATATTTTATTTGAATAGAATCTGTTTCCTTATTGAATTCAACTGTTCAAATATTCTTCTGCATTCAAAAGAGAATCTGTTTCCATTATTCAAAGTATTCCTTGATAATTGAGAACTTCAACAGCTACCTTCCGTTTATTTCGTCAGTGACAGATTGTATGACGTCATAGATTAGTAAATTGATCAAACTATTTCGAGAGGACTATTTTAATATTCTTCCACTATTTTTTTAATGTATTTTTCTTCTTATAGTTTTGTTATTTCGTTGTCTTTTTTATCTTGACTCCTATACTTTCTGTTTCAGTTAGCTGCCGATAGAGACGCTGAGGAATCACGATGTGGAGGATTTTGAAGCGACGTTGTCCCTTCGCCCGTCTCCTCTTGGTTATTTTCGTTTTAGGTAAAGTGTGAATTAGTTTCTGTATAATATTCAACTGCGATTTATTAGACAGGGGTTTAACGTCACAGCAGCCTAAAAAAAAAAAGGTTCGGGGGAGAGAGTTCCAATTTAAGTAACTTAGGTAACAATCATGAGAATAAATGTGGAACCTCCAAGAAATATAACAAAAAAAACAAAATAGGAAATCCATTTGTCATTACAAACGCTTGTCGCAAATGAATTTTTTTAGCACATTCAAAATATAAAAAAAAGGAAATCATTTTATTTTTTTAAATGTGCTAAAAATTGTGATCGACTTGCTCCTGTTGTTAGTTTGCTTGTTTTTTTTTTGTTTCTTGTTTAATTCCTTCTACATTTATGATTATTTCTCTTAAGAACTTGTTGTTTATTGGTGACTATTCCTGGCTGAGGAGCACCAATAAGCGTGAAACAATTGCTCTTTAGAGAATGATGAAAAAAGTTTTAGTCGCAATTATGTTCTTTTAAAATGTGTTGACGGGATGGAATGTTTGCCAAAAATAATACAACTTAAGAAAATCCCTTCCATTTCATATATAATACAGTTTTTATACTTTAAATTCACCCTTTTGCAAATGAAATTCAATCTTTTTACAAATCGTATTAATACTTAAAGAAAACGAATTACAGTATAAATTTATGTAATTTGTATACATATAAATACATATTGTATAAAAAGTAGGATAAAAGATTGAAACAATGGTTGAAATTACTACCCAATAATATAAACGTATCGTACATATTGTTCAATTCGTTTTCTTTAAGTTTTAATACGATTTGTAAAAAGATTGAATTTCATTTGCAAGAAGTTTAATTTCATTTGCAAAAGGTTGAATTTGAAGTGTAAAAACTGTTATTAGAAGTGTTTTTTAAATGTTAAATTCTGCTTCATTTGTTTGTTTCTTTACTGAATTGAATAAAATGTCTATTCCAATTTTTCCCTTTTCCCTAATACCTTTTTTTTTCTCTCTCTCAGGTATTGTAGGTTATTATCATTACACCTCTTCCTTTCCTGGTTGGGAGATAGCAGTGTTAGAAGACGTTCCTCCATTGGACCCTCAACAGAAGTGCCATTTCCCTACTCTTCATCCTTTTCACGAATCCATCCTTCCCTATTTGAAACCCCCAGCAACCATCACGTGCAAATGGCGCCAGGGACAACTCACCTACGTGGATGGCGAAGGGATTCTCCAGTTCAATGCCACTGCAATGGCAGAAGCTGGCTACACCAAACAGTCGCTCTCCTGTTTCTGGCAGCCACTGCGACGGCCGGACGGCAAAGACGACCAACTGGTGGAAGGTACTGAGACGCCTTTTGAATCCAGCACTCAAATGGTGGACGACGTAGTGTCTGTGCACTGCAAGAACTCGTGGGGAATTCCAGTCTACTCCAATCTCCATGCCGTTCTCGTGCCTGTCTCGCGAGGGAATGTCTCCTCCAACGACACCACCAATAAATGGAGCGTTTTGTTCTTTGGCATCGATTCCATGTCTCATACCAATGTCCTTCGCTATCTTCCCCTTACTTACCGCTACTTGACGCGTTCCATGGACGCTGTTGTCCTGCACGGCATGAACAAAGTAGGCGATAATTCGTATCCAAACATTCTTCCGATTCTAAGTGGAGCTGCCGCCTACTCGTCCGATCTCCCCCATCTTTCGCCCAAGAATTACTTTGACGACTGGCCGCTAGTTTGGAAGAACTTCAGCCATAACGGCTACGTCACTTTATTAGCAGAGGACGAGCCGCGTTTCACTGTGTTTAATTATATGGCAGAAGGTTTCTATTATCGTCCAACTGACTTCTATTTACGGCCCTTCTGGGTGGCTGTGGAGCAATCGACTGCCCTACGCTGGAGTTCCAATCTGTGTTTGGGTGCAGTTCCTAAATACACCATTCAGATGAACTACCTGAGGGATTTTACAATGCGATACAAGAACGCACCTTACTTTGCCTTCTCCTTTTTAACTGAAATCAGCCACGACTACTTGAACTTGGTCGGAGCCGCTGACGAAAGCATTGCAGCCTATCTGCAGCAACTTCACACCGACGGAGTTCTGCAGAATACGGTGCTTGTCTTCATGTCCGATCACGGACATCGCTTCGACGTTATCCGATCCACGACCAGGGGTCGGATGGAAGAATGCCTGCCGTTCTCCGCGGTTGTAGTGCCGAAAAACTTAGTTGCCAAACATCCCAAGGCTTTAGTCAATCTGCGCTCTAATGCAGGAAGACTAGCGTCTATGTTTGATTATCATGCCACACTGGTGGATCTTCTGCAATTGGCCGAAGGGAAAATACAAGCGTTGGGAGAGATGCAGGCCTTCTCTGCCTACCGCGCTGCTACTTTCTCCCGTGGGATCAGCTTATTTGACCCGATCCCTGCTTCCAGGGAATGCGCTGATGCTGGCATTCCGTACGAGTACTGTGCGTGCGAAGAAAAAGAGTTAGCCACGACCAATCTAACTGGTGGGGAAACAATGGCATCCGCACAACGCTTGGTGAATTACATCAACGGTTTAACGGAGCCCTTCCGCAACGTGTGTTCCATTCTGACTTTGTCGCGGGTGATCGAAGCGACCGTCTTTGCAAAAGGCGGGAAAAAGAACGAGAGGACGTTTCGAGTCATTGTTCAAACCAGTCCCGGAGAAGGTGTGTTCGAAGGCCGCGTGGGTCGCCAGGTCCACAACCCAAACCGGATTAATCGTTATGGCAACCAGTCTAGCTGTGTTACCAAACAGATGCTCAATCTTATTCCCAATTTGAAGCTCTTGTGCTACTGTCTGACGACCTACAGAAAACACGTCAGTGGTCACGTGACTGCTAAGAAGTGACACCTTTTGTCAAACAAAGGGAACTATGCTTCCAAAGTGATAAAAACAAAATCGGCAAAATAAAACTCTCCCATTTTACAAAAACGTTTTTCTTAATTCAGTCAAATCAACGTTCTTGGGTGTTTGAATATCGTCAAAGTCCATCTATTTTCTATTTTTGAAAAATTCTTGACTTTTTAACTAATAAGTATTATATGGTTTAAGAAAATTTTTTCACCGTAGATATTACTCTTTCTGTCAAAAATTAAACATTTGTAACTTAGTGTATATATTTTCACAGTAAAAAAAAAATGTCATTTTTAAAACAATTAATCAAAAACCTGTTGCCAGGATCATATGAGCCTACCAAAGTCGTAAATAGTATTTTAACTTTGTTTATAATAACTATAAGCTTGGTGTATTTTATTCTAACCCACGATACGTCTTGATCAAAACAAAAGAACAACAACAATTTTTAAGGCTGTGCTCAGACAACCCTAGAGACAAATAGTACGTTAATAAAGAAAGAAATTTCTCTTTCAAAGACACCATAATGAAGTAACAATAAACCATAATGAATCCACAATTCAGAGGATATAGTAACTTATTTTATCTCAAGTTTGTATAGAAAAAAAATTACGTAGCATTAAAAAAAAAAACATTTGTTTCATTCCAACACTTAAATTTGGAATTTTAAAAAGTTACTAAAAAAAATCTTTTAGAACTACATGAATTTGGATATTTAGAGACAGGTTTCACCTAAAAGTCCTAAATGATTTCATGTCCCAGAATGCATCACTACGATCGCTCTTATGATTAGCAAGTGAAGTAGGTAGTGTTGTTTTGTTTGTTTATTTAAGATGTTTTTTTTTATAATTCCATCAGTGACTAAGAGCATGGTTCAGTCTACCAATTTCCTCTTCGAAATAAAATAACCAAATAACCTCACTTGAGGAGCACAACCAGTCAAGTTAAAAATACGTGAATCTTTTATATTATTTTTTTAGGAAAAGTAGGTGGTTTTAATTAGTGAAGTAGGTCTAAGATAGATCTACTTATTTATAGGTTAAATTAAGCTAATTTCTTAAGCAATTCTCATTAAATCGCATAAAATTATGACTCAAATTTTTATCTGATGTTCCTGTAGATGTCTCTTAATAACTCATAAGTTTAACAAGTTACAGAAAGCAATTGACGATTCTTAAGGAAATTAAGAATGTATTAAAATCTTTCCTAACTAAGTTATCTTAAAATTAATGGAAGGGAGTGGGAGATATGAAGTGTATTTTTAATTTTGATAAAATACGCGGATATTTGGTGATATGAACATCTTTCGATCAAAACAAAAGAACACTATTTATCAAGAAAATGGAATGCCTTCACTTGACTCTTGATTATGCGTATTAAGGCTTGACTCTTGAAATGCGTATTAAGAGCCCGAAATTAAAGATTTTTGCAAAAACACTGTAAAATAATTTTAATTCATTTTTTCCTTTTCAATTCAGGACTACTGTAGAGCTGAGTGGAATCACTGTATTTCCAGTTTTTCTTTTTGAAACGTTTTTCTTTTCCAACCGGAAGACGACGCAGAACCAGTTTGATTCCCGCCTGCGCCCCAGATAAGTAGAAAATGTTTCGTTTCTTGAGGTTGTCAATTGGATGCAATCCTCTGCTATTTCTGGATAAGAGGAGTTTTTATTTTAGTGGCTAAACTATTCAGAATAAAAATACCTGAGCACTTACTGCATTCTGTTAATGTCAATTATTTTAACTAGAATATAGATCCTATGTTCAAAACTTTGTGAAATTTTCGTTTCATAATAGATATTCGTACGCAAGCAACAGCCGATCATCACAGGCTGTGAACGAAAGACTTGAAATAAAATCAGTTCTTATTTCCTTTGAATTGTCTTAATCATTTCTTCGTGGATTTTATTGTATAAGTTTATTTGTATTTGAAACGATGTCTGTAGCAGAATCAGCCCTAATTATTAATATTTTCAATCTTATTTCTTCCATTTGGAAGTGGCAGAATGAGAAACTTACTTGAAACAAAAATGATTATTTTTCTTTTTTTTTCTTTGTAATAAAATCCCCTCAATTTAGGTAAAGTCAGACTTTTTTAATACAGCTAGATACTATTCGTGTCAACTTTTTAAAGATTTATTTAACAAATTTACTATACATAATGTATTTCTGTTTTTAATTGTCTCTAAATATAGTAAAAGTGTGATTGATGCTCTCAACACCATAGTAATAATCATTCTTGAAAAATGTAAATGTTTACGCTAAGAAATAACAACCTACGAATTTATACTCAGAATAACGCGCTGAAATTTTGTTACTGAAAATCTAAAAATCGACATTATCACATCCTTGCTTAAATAAAAATAATAATTAATATTTATATATTCTAAGATATTAACTAAATTATTGTTAGCACTATTCAGTCAAAATTTCATTTATTTTTATAAATGTTTAATATCGATAATGAATAATAAAGAAATTATTATTTAAAACTAATTATTTTTCTTTTTTAATAAAAATCTTAACCATTTTCATGTAGTTAAATTGTCCCATTGTAGTTTACATTTGAAAGAGATGCCATAAGTCAAAAAAATAGAACGAGAACATGGATGAACTTTCGGTTTTCCCTTGCGCAGTGACAAGAAATAGGCGTTTGCGCATGGGTAACATGATACTTTCTCACCAATGGTGATTATGGTTTTTAGCAGCAATGGCGTCTTTAAGTAAACTACTACACACGACAAAATAATTCCAAAACTCCTATAAAATGCAACGAGAAATCACAGTAACTTCGTTATGGACATAAATTCTGATATATTTTTTAAATAGAATTCGTAGATTGAATTCTGTTCAATGGTGTATTCTGTGTAAAACAAACTCTCAGGTCCCTTACCTTCTTACAGAATTGCTCTTTCTGAAGCCTATTGTATAGTTAATAAACATATCTTCATAACCTGTTGAATAGTTTTATTTAGAGCCCTGATTAATGAAGTTGATGAAGAGAGAAATTTGTTGATGACATTGTAATAGCATGATATGCAATTCACTGAGGAGGTAACAGGAACTACATTATTACGTCATGGAAATAACAGTGCTAATGAATCTATGCTTTTCATATTTAAGAAAATTATTTTGTGTAGGTGTAATTTATTATTAAAAAAAAACAAACCCTTATTTAATCTTAGGGTTACGTTCCTGAACTTCACCGATTTACGGATTTGGAAAGCCTATGGTTTCCGTTAGCCCACACCTAAGCTTGCTTATGCTCCTTATTGCTTTTCTAAAGCGTTCTCTATTTTGACTTGAATACTTATCTAATTAAGCATAAGAAATGTTCAAAGCTTATTAAGCACTTCAATTTTCTTACCTCTCCCAAAAGTGATACCTTTTCTTGGCCTTTTTACCACCAATAGACGTTTGGATGTCATATTGAAAAGCGCACTAGTAACTAACTTACATAATCCTTTTTAGTACTTTTTTTCTTTTACAGCCCGATAGGCGAAAAGTTCACAACATAAAAGTTAAAATACAGACTGTAAATAACTATGCAAGCTAAGAACTTGAAATGCAAACCGTTATAAATGACAAGAAAATCACGAATAACTAAAATGATAAGTTAAACTTAATTATTTTCCTAAATAGAAACAAAAGTACTCCAATTTTTATACAAACTTTTTCAAAGTTGTTGCGCCCCACAGTTTGGCTGCCGTGACTGTGGATTGCCAGTGAATAGAACGACATTATTCCCTGGCCTGAGAGTGAATAATTATTAGAGAGAAAATTTGCATCTTTAAAATACTTTTACTCTTCAAAAACGCATGAACAAAAGCGAGATAGAATATAGAAAGAACACTAGGACTATGCTGTTAAATAGTAACAAAACATCTACAAATTTAAGCAAATAACGTAGTATTTAGCTTAAAAACCTAAAACCAAAATGGCGGCAAATGTAAAACTTCAAAGCATTGTTTCATCAGCATTGATTTTTCCAAGGAAGCCGTTATTACTGCATTATCTCCGTCCACTTGTTTAATTATCCTCCTACAACACATTTATACCTAAACATAAACAATAAAATATTTATTACATATCTTTAATTTGTAGTGTTTTTCAGCGAAAAGAGCTTCTCTAAAAACCAGTAATTCCCAAAACACACCCTGACATTTTTTTAAAACCAAAACTTGTCGTATTCGCTTCAATATAGAATGTTTTTGAAAGAAGTGTTAAATTCACATTATTCTTGTGTGGAATACGTTAGGCCTAACCTGATGAGAATCAAAGCAGTTGAAAATAGTCGTTTCGTAAATAGTCACCAGATGTCATGGTCTTCAGTCAGCCAATTTAATCAGAATTATATTTCATCATGGCTGCCTCACTTGGGATGTAAAAAAATAAGAGCGCCTTTTTTTTTTTTTTTTCACATTTACATTCGAAATTTGTCACTATGCAATCGAGTTTAACTTGCCAATTTTCGCAGTCGTTTTAGGAAAAAAAAAACTTTGCATCTTAATTTTGTATTAAAATGTTGGTAAGTCAATCTGTCGATAACAGATTATAAAAGACTGATTATTATCCGATAAGAAAACGAAAATTAAATTTCTGTATTTTGTAAAATATTAACTTGAACAATTTGATCGCCAAAAAATATGTAAATTATATAAAATGAAAAAGAAAAATATAAATAAATATTTAGAAAAGATGGTTAAAATATAGTTAACATCAGAAGAGATGAAACTGTCACTTTTCTTTGAATTTACATTGTAAATTAAGAAAAGAAAAAAATGAAAACCCCCACCATGTTTAAGTATTTTAATAAAATGTCTGCTAAGAAATCACATCTAGATACTAAAAGTGGACTTCATTTATTATTTTTTCTTTTTCTTTACGGAAGTCTCCTTGTTTTGGCAGCCATGTTGTTATTGTAAAAACATTTCATGAATTGTATTTCCAGTTAAATGTTAAAGTTGAACTCTTGTAAACTGCCATTAACCGATAATTCCTTTCTGAGATTATATTCTTCTTGTTCTGTTTGTATATTCAATGGCAATTGTAATTACAGAATCCATTTTCGATAAATGTATTTTCTTGTTATTGTGTCAGTATTTGGATGATTGTTGTTGTTGTGTAGATTGTAAATACAAAAGAAATTTTATATTTCTTGATGTTGACTGTTCGTTATCTTCAAAATGTATTTTCTAGGATTCCAGATTTTCGAATGATAAACTGTTTTAAGAATTTACTGTTATGGTGTTGTTCTTATTTTCTGTTTTTCTTATCACTTAGTAAAGTTTAAAAATGAAGACGAAACAAAAACTAAAGACAAAAAGAAGATTTTAGATTTATCAAGGAACCGTACACACGATAGATGAAAGACTGTTGTCGGGACCAAATTTGGTTGCATGCGGCAAATGTCGTTTGATCGACCGGGATTTGTTTTTTTTCCATCAGTCGATTTCCCTGAGTTCAACCCAGACATCCAATTCGAGTGAGAAACAGGTCAGTCATCATTACGCTCTTTGTCTCCACTTCAGCTCATCGGAGGGCAAATACAAAATTATTCTGACAGTTTTGAGATTATCTTTTGAAAGGAAATAACGTTTACAGTTTAATATATATTAATTTATGCATCAGAGTGTAATTAAAAAAAATATATATACCTGGTATATTTTTTTTTGCTTCGAAGTTTCACATCATTGGCTGTGTTCGCCTGGAATTATGGGATCGCCAATCGTTCGTTAGTAAAGAATTGGAGAATTATTCCCAACAAACGGAAGAAATTCAAAAATAAAACTTCTCAGGATGGATCTTGCTAAATTCTCTTAATTTCTGAACGTGAATTTTGTCTTATTAGTCTTCAAAAATTATCCAATTCCAAACTTAAAAAACATTTTTTCTGATTGATTCACAGAGTAGAAACAGGCACAATATCATTCGAAACTCTTTCTTCAAAAAGTTTTCTGGCTTATTTTAATGCATAGAATTAATGTATTTCAATGTAAAGATTGTTTCCTTTCGAATAACGATCTTATTATCACAATAATAGATTTCAGGTCAGTTGTTTTGAGAACTATCAGAGGAGCAAAATGTGAATGACGTCACAATTGATGTGTTCAATCCTTCATTCTAATTGATTGGATTCGCGGCAAGCACGTTCGACCGTTTTATTCTTGTCGTATCAATTACGTTACACCATGTTTTACGTGCCATCCAATGAAACTGCACGACAATGTTGGCTGGTGTTCGCTTAACTTAAAACTTAATTTCTCCATTATGATAGTTAGTGTCACTGTTTTGTGTCAAGTTAACCTGGCATGAAAGCACTGAAAAAGTTAACTGAATTTCTTATGATTACCACTTGAAAATGTAATTACTTTTATTTCAAATGAGACTCGTTGAATAAAAAAGAGACTGAACATTGCGAATAGACAATAAAACGCCATCTGTTTCGGAAATATTCCACTGGGTGAAAAACCATTAGATTGTGATCAATTCCATCATGAGAAGAGCCTATGTTTATAAACAACTCCACGTGCTTGGATTAGCTGCTCATCCATCGGCTGGTGATCGCCACCAGATGTCTCCGCCTTCCACTTGGATCTCATTGCTGTTTGCAGCGACCAATGAAATATACAATCATTTTCATTGGTCCGGTTTCGTTTAAATAGAAGAGCTGAAGGACTGTCTAACCATCTCTCCTGATGAAGCCATGTCCCCCTAGTGGCGAAAGCTAGAGACTTGTGTTTTTAACTTTTTTAAATTTTAATGTTTTAATTTTTAATCATTGTGTGCGGGCTGGACCTTCAACAACACGTTATTTGGCACACGTTAAGAATTTTATACAATAAAATTTTTCAACGATTTCCCAATTACTTCAACGGCAGTTTCGAAATCTCCTAAGGCCAATTATAAAATTGTCTTCATTCGAACATTTACTCTTTGTAAAAAAACAAAAATAATTAAACCCCCAAAAATAATTTATATAATAATAATAATGTTCATATACTTGAGTTTCCCCAGCTAAGACAACAGGGCGAGTCTAGGACCAAAGCACATGATGTTGCCACATGTAAAAAAGTGAGCAAGGGGCGCGAGGGATATGTACTTGTGTCCATGAATTTCCTACTTATTCGTGTTGTACCACAGCCTTCTGTAGTTGTACGTAAGTGTTTTTGTGAAGTCCTAGTGTGCTGAGGCACCACACCGGTGGCGGACAGGACAATGGGTACAACACGTGCTCGATCCTGCCTCCACTGCTTCTGGAGCTCGTGTGCTAGATCGGTGTATTTACTGATCTTGCCTGCGTGAGTTCTCTGCAGGCTCTTGCTGATAGACACCGCAATGTAAATGAGATAGGTCTGTTTGTTGACCGTATCAACAAGTGTGATGTCAGGTCTGTTGGGTTGTATGGCTTTATCTGTGTGAATAGGGTGGTCCCAGTACAGCTTATGTGTGGATGACAAATACGCTTTGTGGTGTGTACTTGTAGTATGGGACCGTACTCTTAATAAGTGAGTGTTTGTGTGCTAGCTGTTGATGAACGATCGACGATACCTGATTGTGTCGGTGGAAGTAATCTGTTTGGGAGAGAAGGGGACCGCCTGATATTATGTGGTCGATCGTCTCATGCATAGTGTGGCATTTCCTGCATCTGTCGTCGTGTGTGTTTGCGTGTGGGGATGATTTGATCCTGTATCGCGATCATGAACCCTTCGGTCTCCCCAAACAGCTCACCACTCATCAGCCACCTGTTCGACGCTTCCATGTCGACATGAGGCTGGTTGAGTTCGTGGCGATGTTTGCCATGGAGTTCCTTACAGGCCCATGATTCATGCAGCTGCTGAGTGTTGGGCAAGGGTTTTCTAGGTCCGGGATGGGTGGGGAGGATAAGGTGTGAATCAGCCTTGACAATGACTAAGTGGAGTGATGAGTGCTTTTTCTGACTTGGGTGGTGCATATTATGTTTCGTGAATGTATTTTAGTTCCAATTGTAGCACAACAACATTTATTTTGTTTCCATTGTCGCCACCAGGCGCATATGTGATGCTATTATCCACAACAGTAATTTATTTTCAAATATGTTCAGATTGCGATGTGGTACAGTTGTGCAGAACAATATTTTATTTCCAATTCTTGCACAGCAATGTTTCTGTATTCTTGCCACCTGATGCATATGTAGCGCTACTATGCACAACTATAGTTTATTTCCAATTGTCTTCAGGTTGCTATGTTGTGCTATTATAGGCAAGAGTAAGTTAGTTCCAATTGTCGTCACCAGGCTGCTCTGTGGCGCTATTACGCACAACAATATTTTAGTTCCAATTGTTGCACAACAATATTTGTAGTTCCCGTTGCCGCCACCAGGCTAATATGTGGCGCTACTATTTACAGGAATAGTTTAGTTCCAATTGTCGACACCAGGTTGCTATTTGGCGCTTTTATGAACAACAATAGTTCCAATTGTTGTCACCAGGCTTAGTGGGGCCGGTATCGTGCCCGGAGGGGTACGAACCAGTCCTGCTACCCCCAGGTCCCTCCTCAATGGCTCTATGGAACTTCCACGATGCCAGGTGGTTTCCGGCTGCGGCCGACTTGTTCTACGGTGTTGAAGCCTGCTTAAACCCTCAGGAGAGGGTAATAGCTTGTATCACGGCCTGATGTTGTCACCAGGCTATGTGACGCTAGTATATACAATAGTAATTAAGTTTCAATTGTCGTCACCAGCTTTCTATGGGCCGCTATTATGCACAACAATATTTTAGTTCCAATTGTTGCATAACAATTTTGTGTAGTTCCCGTTGCCGCCGCCAGATGCAACTTGGCGCTATTATGCAAAACAATAGTTTAGTTCCAATTTTCGTCACCAGGTTGCTATGTGGCGCTGTTATGAAAAACAATAGTTTAGTTCCGATTGTCATCAGGCTATGTGGCGCTAGTAAATATAACAGTAATCAAGTTCCAATTGTCACCAGCTTCCTATGGGGCGTTATTATGCACAACAATGTTTGTGTAGTTCTTATTATCGCCACCAGATGCAAATGTAGCGCTACTATGCACAACTATAGTTTTCGTCACCAGGTTGCTATGTGGCGGTATTACGCATAACAATATTTTAGTTCCAATTGTTGCACAACAATGTTTGTGCAGTTCCCGCTGCCGCCGTCAGGTGCAGTATGGCGCTACTATGCATAGCAGTTTAGTTCCAATTGTCGTCACTAAGTTGCTATGCGGCGCTATTATGCACAACAATAGTTTAGTTCCAATTGTTGCTCAACAATGTTTGTGTAGTTCTCAATATCGCCACCAGATGCATATGTAGCGCTACTATGCACAGAAATAGAAAGTGAATTTGCCTGTGTTGTGGTGGTTCAGTGGATAGCAATACTGACTTCAGATTAAAAGTTTGTGAGTTCGAATCTTATACAGAGTGCGAAAAAAGACAATCTTTATTTCTGAGCGTTATGAAATCAGATTGAAATAGAATAGAACAGAAAGTGAATTTGCCTGTGCTGTGGTTGTTCAGTGGATAGCAATACTGACTTCAGGTCGAAAGTTTGTGAGTTCGAATCTTATACAGAGTGCGAAAAAAGAAAATCTTTATTTCACAGAGTTATGAAATCAGATTGAAATAGAAT